>LOJH01002516.1:0-42629 GCA_001685095.1 Ellobius talpinus
CCCTCCCGCCGCGATCTTGGGAGACTTTTTCCTCCTCCACCCCTTGAAATGCGCGTCTCAAGGGAAAGTAGTGTGAAACTCGCTGTTTCCCGCGGGCGAGCCCTTGCCGCGACGATTTAACGGTAATTTCGCAGGTCTCCCCCTGGCTTGGGAACTCTTGTCGCCGAGGCGGAAGAAAGAGGGGCTGTCTTTCCCTTTAGGGGTTTCTTTTTTCCTTAGCTGTTGGCTTTTTGTCAAGCCGGCGTCGACAACTCTTGAGTCATCCAGTGACAGCTTTGACTGTAGGTCCCCCGGGCACTGGGCTTCGTGAAGAGTCCAAGTTGTACCCCCGTGAGGTACTGAACCCCATCCTTCCCCAGAGCGCCCCTAGATTAACCCTTTGCAAAGGCTGTGCTGAAGTGATGTTCCGCGGGAGGGTCGCACGGGTCTGGGTTGGGAACATTCTGGAGATGCTCTTGCAGCGGCTCCTCAGTTACTCGCAGAGAGAAGGCTCTCTGGGAACCTCGGTGACCTGCTGTCCCGGCAGGCCCCCTGCAGAGTCTCTCCCTGGAATTTGAGCGGAACCGGGGATTTGGTGCGGGTCTGGGGAGCCTGGGGACCCGCCCTCATTTAGATCCCTTCCAGGAGAGTGAGAGCGCCCTGCGAGGTTTTTCAAACTGTGTCTAACGGAGCTCCCCAAGGCCGCACTTCTTACCCACTGATTGGCTGGAAGGAAGCGGGACTGGGGGGTTTGAATGTGGAACGCGGAGCAGATAGTTCTCCACCTACAGAAAAACTGTGTTTAGTCAGAGAATTACTCAGATAGATACGGAAAACTAAAAACGGAGATTTCTTACAAAGTTGGTGCTTCCATAAAAGCCTTTCAGACCGTTCTGAATTGTGTATTAAAAAGTAAAAATAGAGAAACAATTTTCAGAAAACTGTATTTCTGCTGTTGCAGTTAACAAGACATATTTCTCTCTTGTTCTTCATTGGTTGAAAACTGCGCCAAAGGATCTACGCTGTTTGTTTTTTCCTTTGATAGAAATTTTTCGACTTCGTCTTCATGTTTTTATTGGATGCAGATCATGGGAAAATTGCTTCTTTCATTTTGATGAAAGTAAACTTTAAATTATCTTACACATTTTTCATGAAAATTGGATATATTCTTAAAACTTTGAAAAATCTATTTTAAAATGTTTTTCTAACTCAGCCACTCATTGCAGTGTTTTAAAACTTTTAATTTACAAGACCTTTGTTTTTTAATTGCAAATATAACAGGTAAGTATATACAGGTGAGCTTATATATTATTGCATTCCTCTGACAAATCCATTAAGAGGAAGTGTGTTATATACAGTAGTGCATATATGTTGCTTTATTTGGTTGGTTTCAATTAGTGTTTAGTGTTGCTTGAAACAGTCGTCAATATTTATTCCCCTGCTTGCCATTTCTTTTAGCTGCATCTTGATTACAGACGGTGTGGTTTTGAAAGAACAGATGATTTTTGAAAGGAATTTTTATATTTTATAAATAATTGAAATTTTGAGACATGATTTCTATTTTCACTTTAAGACAAATATACATTGTCTTAAAAATGGACATTTAGAAATGTCCAAATGAAAATATTTTCATTTCTATTAATAAATATGTACTATTTTGTATTACTTTCATAATAATTATTACTGAACCCACAATCCTTTCTGAATCTGCTTATTTTGGATATTTTCACAAAATATTTTGGATGTTTCCAAAAATTAACTAAATTTTGATTTAGTTAAAATTTTAGATCTCATTTCTATTTTATATAATTATATCTCAAGTGCCAGTGCTAATGAGTTTTGTTTTTTACTGTTGGTTTTTGAATTTGAATTTTTATTCAAATTATGTGACTGGGAGAGAATTCTGGGAGTGGGGGAAAGCTTTACTTTCCACCAAACCATGCTTTTTTGGCACTTTGGTTTATGGGATTTATTTTGTTTTGAGGGTGATGAATGAAGGGCTTTTTTTTCTTCTGTTTGTTTTACCAACTTTTTGAAAGAAGTAATAGATTCTTTATTTATTAAACTAATTTACTTAAAGCTTTAGAATACACTAGCAGCTATATAATTCCACAACATTCAAAATATGTTTGTCTTTTATGTAATGCCAGATCAGAGGAAGAATTCCAGAAGGTATATACCTACTTAATTTAACTGTTTATGTGCAGTTATCTGTATTTTCCTGTAGAAATTGATGACTCTAATTTTGTATTCTGTTGTGAAGGCTGCAGAGGTCATTTATTAGCACAGGGAAGCAGCCCTGGAGAATGGTGCTGCTGGAGCAGTACTTCTCCTGGCGCTGTATTCCTACTACAGGGAGAGGGAAGAAAAGTGCAGCTTCCCTGGGAGCTTTGATGTTCATCTGTCTGTTCTTTACACTATTTCCAATTCAAAGTCTAACTTTAGACAATTTTTCAAAAACTTGTCTTCGTTGTACATTTGTACAACATAGCCTCAGGTTTTTGTATGCGATTACACTGGTATATGTTTTAATGTTTATCAGGAACCGCACCTAAGGATAAAAATTCCAAAGTAGTGTTCACATTGTAGATTCCATGTTTCCTTCTCTTTTATGTGCTGTTTTTTAGTTTGGAGGTTTTTTGAAGTCTGGACAGTTTTATTTCTATTATTTATGTATTGTAGTAACAAAAATGTTGAAGAAACCTTCAGTATAGAAGAACTATTGGTCAGCTGACTTAGTTTACAGAAAGAAAAAATTAATATTTCTTCAATAAGCTTTCAACAACTAGATTATAAAGTTACAATTATGGAAATTTTATAAAAATTCACCTCAAATCTTAAAATGTTTCTCATCTTAAAGTGGCTTTAGTCTTTTTTAATTTTCTTTTGTTTAGATGACACTTAATCCCTACATTGAATTCTTTTTAACCCCTTTTATGAGAAACAGATTAGTATGATTATAATTAACACATTTTAGAAAGAATTGTAAGACTATACATGGTTTGTCCTTTTTATTTTTTAATTACACAAATTTAGAAACACTGTATGCTTTACAATTAATTTTAGTGTATAATTAGATTTCAAACTAGAACTTGCCCTAACTTTGTGGTCTCAAATCTCATAAAAACCAAAGGAAATCAGTAATAAAATACCACTTTATTTCAACCAAGTGAAATTAAGACTCTTAAGAGGTTACAGTATTAGAATTTTAAAACTGATAGGTTATTTTAAATGCGATGTCTATTTTAAAATATGTTACTAATATATAATGTTTGATTGTTAGTGTATATAAATACTCATAAATTATGTAAATTATACTTTCTGATACATAACTTTTTGTTTATTTTTCTTGCCTGTATAAAAGATGCTTTAAAGGATTTTTCTTTGAGAAAGGTTTCAAATAATAGAGTTAATAGTGAATGCGTGTGTGTGTGTGTGTGTGTGTGTGTGTGTGTGTTGAATTTTATTCTTAATACTTTTGGGGGGGAAGTTTTGAGTTTAGTGTACTTTTATTTAAACCTATTTTATTTCACCAAAGAAAGGTTATACATGAAATATTTGTTGATGTTTTCTAAGTAAACTGTAATAATTTGGGTTTTACTTTTGGAGATTTTTCTTTTAGTCATACACATTATATTTTATATCCAAACCTCTTTTTTGTCTCACATTTTTACAGTACTTCAAAACATATATTACTGTATTAAAATTTAACATTTAATGTTCTATCATTTCTTTGTTGTTTTAAATTTGTGGTCTTATATCTCAAGGCACTCATTTTTTTAAAAAAAACTATCTTTTGAAAAATATAATGCAAAAATTTCTTTTAACCTTTCAAAATAAGATATTTGAACTGGTGTTTCTTAGACGTAAGATGGTGTGGAGTTTTATTTTATTTTCTCTATTAAACAATCAAATATTTAGCAACAGAGGAATAAAGGGGCTTTTGGTTTTCATTCTTTTCAGCCATTCTTAAATAAAAGTAGAAAACTCCCACAAAGTATTATGGTTCATATGTAGTACATTTATCCCTTTGGTAATTTAATAATTTGTATTTTAATGTACTTGTTGTCAGTTCAGTTTTTAAGATCCAGAAACCAATGGGGGGAAAAGTTGCATTTCGCCTATATTTGGAAGCATTCAAAGACTAGTAGTGGTCTATTGATTTTAAATTTTTTAAATTGGTTAGAACTGTAATAAAATATTTAGAAATGTTCACTCAGTAATAACAAAACCAAAGTTGAGAATAATGGTAATTTGTCGTCATTGATACATTTAGTAATTTTCAGGGAAAGGTATTCAAATTTTATCCCTATTCCTTGTATAGTTTTTAAGCTATTTGGATTTTAGAAACACAAAGAATATTTTTTGATAATCTTCCTTAGTTCCTTTCAAAGCTACCTATGCATACTCATCCATAGATAAAAATGAATGTCATAAAGAGAAATGAAAGCAGAAACTTATTTGAGCAGGCTTTGGGTGATAACGCATATCACAGGTGTTCTTAATAAGTTATTTTCTATTCGAATAACATTTTCATACAGGTTCTTTAAGCATTGCAAGATGGGTTAATTTCAAGATTTAACTCTGTTCAGAGATCAACTAGAAGTACAAGAGATTTATATCTGCTGAGTGTCTTCATATAATAATACATGACATTTTTATTGCAGATTTTAACCTTTAGAAGAGAACCAATTCTGGAAAACAAGCTGTTTCTTTGACTGAATACTGACATAATACATTGGACCATGATAGAGGATTAAGGTATACTAATGTGATTTTAATTTTTTTGTTTTTTTAAGTCAATATCTTAACTCTACAGCCTAGCCTGAAACTTGCTAGGTCCTAAGCTGGCCTGGAACTACTGATTTTCCTGCCCTGACACCCTCCTTAGTACTTAGTAAATATGTGTCAGTGTGTCTGCTTTGTAGTAATGAACTTTTAAAACCTGTCATATATCATTGTATTATAATTTGTAGTATAATTGATAGCAATGCTGAAACGTTTAAGTCATGTAAGTAAAGAATAAACAAATCTGGTAAATTGGCTGAATCAGAGTGTCTTGCTTGTTAAAATTCTAGATTTTTAAGAATATAGTTGGCTTTTATAGTGCTGTAGTAGATCCACCTCAATTTATCCCCTCCCCCCAATAGTATACATGATGTTTTGTCTTCCCCCCAAAGGGTTTTACTACAGTGTGCTATGTAAGGTATTTAATTATGTAGTGGGCTTTATTCTCACAAAATGAAGTGTTTAAGTCAAGTGGAATTTGGTACTTGGCTGTTTGACAAGTGGAGAAGTGGTACAACCTAAAAATTAGATAAGATTAATGAAAATATTGTAAGAAAATTTGAAGTATTCCAAGTACTGTCCTAACCAAAAGTCGCGATTTGGTTGAAACTGTAATACCTACTTTCTTAAGCAGAAACTATCTTACTCATGATACTCAATACATTTTAATATCAGAAGTTACAACAGTCTAATGATAATATAATAGAATGCTTAAATTTCTGGTGACTGTTATCTTAACCTCCAAAATACTTATGATAGTCCATTTTCTAATGTTTGTTTTACTTGATTTTTATAGTTTTAGCTGAGCATTTCAGAAAGTATTCATCTTAAACAATTTTGTTTCCTAGATGATGCTATTCTGGTATAATAAGTGAGTTTACTGAGCATTATTACTAAGTATTACTTGGTTTTTTTCTAGTGTAGTGTTAACTAAGTTTTAGTAATATTTCTTAAAATGAGAGTGGCTGAAATGTAACTACAATTTTCTTTAGAATTTTTTAACTAAAAATATGTAACAAATAGAAAATCCCAAAGGCTTTTTTCTTAAGTGTAATTTAATCTTAAGAGTAAATTATAATTTTCCTGCTCACAAATCTACTTTTAACTTTAAATGGTGTAAACATTTTAGAACAAATCCTCAGGTGTCTTTAAGAATGCTAGAGTATCAAGACAATATTAAAATACTAAAAAACTGGAATTTGATGTTTATGAGATAGACAATCCAGAAATGCATATCTGTTAATAGTTGAGGTGAAAATGAAATGTTCAAACTAAATAGAACCAGTTTCTGGTGCTTTATGTTACATTTATGTTATATTAAATGGTGATTGTTTTAGATAAATACAAAGAATAGAGTGTCTTTATAACTGATCTTAAACATTATGACAAAATGGTTTTAATGGGTGAAAAATGAATAAAAACTCGGCCCCATCTTAGCCAATGTTTTCCAGGTTAGACAATATTAACATGTAAATGGAATGTCTGGAAAAAATTGAGTTTTAATTTATTTATCACTTTTAATCCAGATAGTTGACAGAGCTTTAATGAGTTAAATAAGGGAGAAAGCAATATATGAGTTTATAGTGTGGATAAAGATTTAAATGCACAGTCATTCCTAATGTAGAGTTCAAGATTTATAATACCTGAGGGTTTCAGAGAATTTACTTTTTGAACACAAATATTTGACATTATCATGTTCTTGTTCTCTTTACAGTAATAAACTAGCTTATGAAATTAGGAATTTAGCTTGTTAAATAATCTAGTACCTAAAAGCATTAGTATAGATATTAAAAGTTTTCTTATAGTTGATTACTTCTGATAGGGTAAGAGATCATAACTTGGCTAATAATAAAAGCTATTACAGTTATATATGATTATGTCCTTTAAAGGACATGTTTAAATACTTCAAATTTGCTAATCTCTCCAATCCTCTCAATATGTAGTTTATTAGGTAAGAATTTGAGGAAAGAAATTTATTGTGTTTCAATTTTTTAATTAATTTTTTTCCCAGTGATAGTTATATCTCAAGTACAGATTTATAGTTTCAATTAAAGGCATTATCAGGGTTTCAGGAAAAATAATTTTCTTTAAAGAACATTTGTACTGTCATTGTTTGTATATTTCTTAGTGGAGTATTTATTTATCTTAGAGTAAAAAGAGTACTAAACTAGGATGGGGTAATTTACTATCTGTTGATGAAGGGCCTTAAATTAACTGATTATATAATGCTAGTTCATGAACATGACTTACATCAGTGGAAGCAAGTTTTCTTTGGTAGAGATTTTAAAGTATTGCAAAGATTTGCTTAATAATAGACACAATTAATGTAAACATTTTAAATGTTTATTTGAAGCAGTTTCCTAAATGCATATATTTTGTGGTTTTCTAAAAGTAATAACATTCCTAATTTATTTATATTGTTTTTCTTCAAGTAATGCCTAATCAGAACTGATATTTTTCTGATCAGCTTTTTTCAGTAGGCAACATTTAACTAGTTTAAGGCTTTAAATTTTTTAAAATTGTGGTTTTAAAGTAGGATTTCTGTTCTCAGCACTATTAACCACACTGGACATTTAATATTTGCTATTTCGACAGTCAGGATCACGTGAAAGAAAACGTGACATGTTTTAAATGTGATTTCTGCAATTGATCACTCCAATACTATTTCTATATGTCTAAATTTCGTAAATTAAATTTTGAATTCCTTTCAGAATAAATAAATCTATTGAAATTACCTAGTTAATTTTGTGGGGTTTTTATATGTATTTTTTTATTTCTAACATTCTTCATTGACATCTTATTTTGATAAAAGATACCAGGGTTTGGTTTGGGTTTTTTTTTTTTGCAGACTAAATTTACTATTTTGCTCCTATTTCATACTTTTAATTTTTTAATCTCAAAACTAGCATTCAAGACTAAGCATTATTTAAATTTAATATCTAATTCTGTTAATTTTTTATTTTTTAATAATATTCAAACTTATGTTTTAGGTGTTTCTAAAGCAATGCTTACTTACAGTATTGAAAGATGACTCGCATTTAAAGTTGTAGATCTGTAGACAGCATTTTATTTTATTTAAAGCATTTTAACAATAAACACTTATTTCTCTTACAAATTGATACTATGGACTTAACTAAGGTTTTCCCTCTATAATACACATAATATACATTTAAGATAGATTATACCTGAAAATATTTGATTAGTTGTGATCTTTAAAATTTTTATTTTATTATTGTGTGTATGATAGGGTGGTGTATGCACAGAGTTCAGAGAACAGCATTGTGTCCAGTCTCTCCCTCCACTTCAGTGTGTTCCAGGGATGAGATTCAAAGATTGTCAGGGCTGCAGAGTAGGTACCTTTACCCACTGAGTCACATTGCCAGCCTCAGTTGTAGTTTTTGTTAACTTTTAGGCTAGGTCTAGGAAATATTATAGCTTGGTGTTAGAGCACTTGGCTTGCATGCCACGGCCCCAGAACAGTCCCTGAAACCACCAAAGGAAAAAAAAAAGTCATTGGCTGAAGTCTTAATTCTTTATTATTTATTATTCTAGAGATTGAATCAAATTTCTTGTTCTAGCATATTCTCTACCACTGAACTATATACCCAGTGCTTGAATCTTGGGTGGGGCGGTTGTTGTTTTTGTTTTGTTTTTCTAAGTAGTATCTGAAGTCAGCATATGATAGTGATTCAGTACATGGTGCCTGGGAGGGAACTAGGGATATTTTGTGAGCAAAAGTGTAATTTTATGTCTTTATTAGAATTTGTACCACTAGGGAAGGTACTCTTTGATCACTCTGACAAATGATTAAAACTCTTCAGAGAGTTTTGGTAACTGAGTAGTTAAATGTAGCCATAGAAGCTGAAATTGTTACGTGTTACTAGCTTGTTTAGATACATTTCTTGAGTAGTGCTTTTTCAGTAGTAGGAGCATCATTGGAAAAGAAGTCATAGCAGTTGTTCTTGTCCCTTTTAAGAACTGGAGTTGAGTAGTCACTGCTGTTTGTCAGCTGGCTGTTCTGCAGAGTGGCACCCAGGTGGAAAGGTTTTCCATGTGTGGTTTGCAGAATAGTTTCTTTGAAAGATACTTTCTTCCCAGTGTACCCTTAAGAGGATAGTAAATATTTGTGGTTCTTGGACTTTTATTAACCATTTATTTAGTGGTGGTGTATTTAATTTTTAGTCAGGAAATTTTATCTGTTAGAGTTGAAGAATTCTAGAAGTATGTGTGCTGTTCCATACTTTTTACTTTTAAGCTAATAGAATAGTAAAACTTATTAGCAGCTAGGTTGCTGATGCCACAAATTCAGGTATATGTTTAAGAAAGAAAAGTTGTGGCCATACAAGAGTATTTCCTTTACTTTAAGGGCATAGATCTTCCTTTTATAGCTTCATATAATGAAGCCTGAATTATTGTTAGTTTCACTATAATAGAGACACACTATTCTTCATGTTGTCAGTAATTGGAACCAACATAGGGCATAGGTGAAAACCCTTAAACTATTTTTATGAGTTCTTAAGAAGATACCATGTTATATTCTACATCTTTTAGAAATTAGACTTTGTAATTTCAAGTAAGCTGGTTTTGTAGACTTGTATACTTCTATTTGCACAAACTTGCATACCCTACATATGTTCTTCTCCCCTTTTATCTGTATAATTACAGTGCTGGATAAGTGAATAGTGGACCTCTGTTAAAGTTCTGGTTTCATTTATAAAGCTTTGGTAGAAAACTACAAGTTTTGTGTTAGCCAGTGTCCTAATTTAAAGTCTGACATTTGCAGTTGTATTTTAAAAGATAGAACCATTGTTGCTCCTTGGTTATCTTCATTAAAATCACTTCTGATCCATCTCCATGCTTAATGTTTGCTCTCAGAATATCATTTCTTTGGTATTACTAACAAAAATGGCATTTGTCATATTGTGTGTTTATTTATCTGAATTAATAATTGAGACCACAGTCTATTCTGGTATTGTGAAATTAAGCATAGTAAATTGTAAGTTGAAATTGCTTTTTTAGGCTACTACTGTTTTTAATATGTTGATGTAGTTTGAGAGATAGACATTAATATTGCACATGTTTAACCTAAAAGTTAGCTGCATAATCCTCTGTTGAAAATATCTTCCACCCTGATGGACTCCTGCTGAATGTCTGTGGACTGACTACTAGAATGAGCTAAAATACAACATTTTTCCTGACCTGCTTAATCAAAATCTCTGATCCTAGATGTTTACAATTTACAGTTTTTACAAGTTCTAAAGGATTGCCCCCCCCTTCTCTTTTTTTAAGGAGCACCGCAAATGATGCAGTACAGTGGCAGGGGTGGGAAGGATTATTCATACCAAACCATTTATTATCTGGCCCATCCACCATCCCCAGCTATTGGTTATCTTGGATCTAACAAAGTTCTGTATCTAATTAGGAATCTTATCATTTCTACAACACTTCTAAGTTTTGGTATTTCCTCAGTTGTATGAAGAGCAATCTGTTTTCACAACTTTCATTTTTGTGAAACTGTTTTGGGACAAATTTTGTCACTATGTTAGATACACACTTGAGAGCAGAAGAGATGGATCACTTGAGAACTGTTGGAGAGATGGCTCAACTGCTAAGCTCCTGCAGCAGATCCAGCTTCAGTTCTCTGAACTCACATGGCAGCTCACAGCCCTAGTTGTAGGGAATCTGACACCTTCTGGCCTCTGTGGGAACCAGCCATGCAAATAGTACATAGACATACATTCGGGCAAAGCACCCATACAAATAATAGATGTCAAGAATAAGATAAAAAATAAAAATTCAACATTAAAAAATGTTCATTTCTACACAGGAGTAGCTATTTTTCTTAATTTTTATTTTGTTTTCTTTTGGTTTTTCAAGACAGGGTTTCTCTGTAGCTTTGAAGCCTGTCCTGGAACTTGTTCTGTAGACCAGGCTGGTCTCAAATTCACAAAGATTCCCCTGCCTCTGCCTCCCAAGTGCTGGGATTAAAGGCATATGCCACCACTGCCCAGCCTTAAATGACTTTTTCAAATGTCAGGAAAAATACAAAAGTTTTTGTTTAGTTTGTGGAGCACTTGGCAATGTCATAGTACCGTTGATTTTATAGTAGACCCCCCACTATACAATGTGACATAGTCTCATACACTGCATGTGTATATTATTCTGAATGACTGAATTCAGCAAAAAATAAACCTTTGAGGAAAATACGTATATGTTTAACAGTTAAATTTGTAGTTATAGTGTAAAAAATGCATGGAAAATAAATACAAAATTCAAGACTGTAGTTGCATCTTAAGAATGGAATGAGATCTGAGCTTGGCACATCAGGATCTTTATATATAATTGGGATATTGTTTAGATTTCAATAGAGCTGGATTTGGGGTAGAGATTCATGTTGGGGTATAGATTCACATTGGCATTATTGGAGTAGGGGATTAGTGGATTTTGAAATAGATTATTTTGAAATAAAAAGAAATGCTGACCCTTTTGTGAGAAAGTAATCTGCAATAAATATATACTTGGAATGCTCTGGAAAAGCATAAAGATTTTGTGTATTCTTTCTGTGCTGTATCTTGTAATAAGTACTTATATGTTGCTATGTTGACATATTCCAGTAATCCCAGCACCTGGGAAGATGAGGCAAGAAGATTCATGTTCAAGGCCAAGCTGGGCCATAGTAACAAGACTGTCTTAAAAAATAAAAGCACAGTTTATAATGTCTTACAGAAGTAAAACACTGTGACCAGCGAAGTTACTGGGATGTTCTAAAGGCAGGGCTTTTAGTATTCTTCTATACTTCAAGGGTTTTGAATCCTTTCTCTGCAAGGTAAAGTACAGCCGTGAAAACAATTTCTTTATCACTTCTTTCACTTACTTTTTGCTTCAGACAATTTCTGAACAATATTTTCTTTTGTTGTGGTCATAGCAGAAATGTTTTATTTCCACTGATTTTTTTTCAACACATTTTAAACTCATGGTTTTCTACATTGTATTAGAGTTCATGTAGACTTTGTGTGTGTGGGTGTGTGTGCTGTGAATGGAGAAAAGGGGAAATATCTTGGGATGTGATCTTGAATTGTAAAATTGTAAAATCACTTGGAATTTTATGATGTCCTCAGAAACTCAACATACTCCAAGTTAGACACCAAAGCGGCAGTGTTAGCTACACTTAACACACTTAAGTTTTAAATATTCAGAAGGTAGTTTTAGTGGGAAAACACATTTTGCAGACCTAATGACAATGCACTGGATTGAAATCGCAAACACTGCTGCTGGCAAGTTTTAATCTGTGATTATTGTGTAATGTATAAGAACCAGAAAACAGTGCCGACACCAGTTGAAAATGCTTTTGCTTATGTAATAAGCTCAAATTTTAAAGTCTTCACTCTTTTTTCCTAGGTTTAACAATGATAAAATGAAGATATTACTAAAACAGCCCTCTAAGTAGCTCAACAATTATTTTGTAAGTATTAGCTTCCAGCTCCCTCCAAACCACTATTTCTACAAAAACTTACTGTTTGCTTCATGTTTCCATTCATTTCTGATTTTTCTATCTGTTCTAGAATAACTTAAATTTCTCCTTAGCTCCCTATTTATTGATGTTTGATTTTAATAGTTTAGAGCAAGAATTATTTCATTGCCTTAGGCAACTTGATTAGTGTGGAAAGTAAAGGCCCTGTTATCTCCAAGTGTGTGAGAATCACAATATTAAATCATTTCTCTAAAGTTTACAGATAAGTAAAGATCTTTCTTAAAGGCTTACATATTTTTATTTTATATGTGTGTTTGACTGCATTTACATATCTGTACTGTGCCTGGTGTCCATGGAGGCCAGAAGACATTAGATCCCTTAGAACTCCAGTTCTAGGGTGTTGGTTGTGAGCCACCATGTGGGTACTGGGAACCCTGGTATCTATCTACAAGAGCAAGAAGTACTCTTAACCAAGCAGCCATCTGTCTAGCCCCAGAAATGGTATTTTTATTATCATTATTCAGGTTTATTGATCTTAAAGTTTTATAACTTGAAAATAGACTTCTTTGTGAGAAGTTTTTTACATTTAGCTCTTAAAACTTCAGGAGATAGCACTAAAATAGCAAAAGCAATCCCTTTTCTGTCTGCACTTACGAACACAAACACACACATTTGCACACATTAAAATTTTTCTTGACTTATTTAAATTTTGGAAAGTTTATAAATTATAGCAGAATAATGCTAACAGGTTAGCTGAAATTAATATATCTCTAGAAAAACTAGCATATTAATAAGCCATATTTAATGCTCACAGATAACTATTTATATGCAAGTATTCAAGACTCTAAAATTGCCAGGTGGTTGTGGTACAAACCTTTAATCCCAGCACGTTAGGCAGAGACAGATGGATCTCTGTCTCTGCCTAGATTTAGATTGAGGCCAGCCAGATCTACAGAGTAAGTTCCAGGAAAGGCTCCAAAGCTACAGAGAAACCCTGTATCAAAAAAAAACCTAAAAAAAAAAAAGATTCTAAAATTAACAAAAGATTCGTTGAGCTAATTTTGCATCTTGCAAAAAAAGTCAGACTCACGTTTCTAATCCTAATGGTGTTAAGGGTTGGGTGACCCAGTTTAAATGAAAGTTAGTGCTTCAGATGCTGCCTGTCCATTGTTTCACACATTGCATTAGTAATCTAAAACCTGTGTATGTTAGATGACTTACCGTCAAGATGATCAACCATTCAACTCAAGTAGTGAGGATGGAATTATTTTGGTGGGGAAAGGGGGGGGTAACGTAGGGGAGATAAGTTAAATACTGAAAACTTTGTTTTACTAGCAGCAAAATCCTACCTTTTTTAAAAATTGTTTTTTCATATTTTTAATCTCTTGGAAATTTCAATGAAAATATTTGCAAATCCCTAAAGAATCCTACACAGTCCAGGCTTGGTTTCCTTAACTGAAACCTTGGAAGTCAGCTTCAGCCTTCCTTTAACTTAAGTTACTAAAAAAGACAGTTTTCTAGTTGATTGATACTATACTGCTAGTGTAGACTCCTGCTATGACCCACTTTACATGACACTGTGTGGTTTTGTGTCTTTCTCTTTTAGTGTTTTCAATACCATAGTTTATTTTAACAGTAATTTCTTTTAAGCTGTTACTTTATGAAGTATGTGTAAGAGAAAAAGGGTTTTTTTGTTGATGGAGATGGCTTTTTTTTCCCCTGTTTTCTTGCAGTGCTGTAGATGGCACCCAAGGCTTTACGGGAACCTAGGCAAGCACTTTATCTCCCTAGCCCTTCATCTGTGGAATATGGGCGTCCTAGAAGTGGCCTAATGGTGTTAGTATGTTAGGTGCTCTCAATTAAATAGTGGTAGTGTGTTGCACTCATTTTTCCAAGTTGCATAAAGAGATTTCTTTTAAGTTTACTTTCCAGTTTAAAGTTCTAATAGGAAATTTTGGTTACTTAAGTTCAAAAGTCTCAGTGGCTCCGAGGTTAATGTGACAGCTCTTTGAGAGTTCCTGAGTTCAATTCTCAGCAACCACATAGTGGCACACAACCATCTATAATGAGATCTGGTGCCCTCTTATGTCCTGCAGGCATACATGCAGGCAGAACATTGTACACATAATAAATAAAATCTTTTTTTAAAAAAAAAGAAATTCAAAAGTCATAGTTTTCTTTTTCTCCTTGGTTTTGTTTTTATAAATGCTTTTATTTCCCACATGGCATTTTTAGCTATATAAATTTAAATTATCTATTTATATTATACAAATTTAAAATACATTATTTGAGCTTTGGTTAAGAGCACTTGCTCTTCAGAGGGCCCATGTTTGATTCCCAGAATCTACAGCAGCCTTTATCAGGCCGCTCACAGCAAACTGTTCCCAGCTCCAGGGGAACCAGCACTCTCCTTTCTGCAGGCACCCACATACTTGTGGCATATTTTACATATACATTCACAGAAAAATGAATTTAAATACATGTTATTGATTAAAACCTTGCGGTGTGCGATGTCCACATTTAAGAATATTATGCTAGGCAGTGGTGGTGCTCACCTTTAATCCCAGCATTCGGGAGGCAGAGGCAGGCAGATCTCTTTGAGTTTGAGGCCAGCCTGATCTACAGAGCGAGTTCCAGCCACGGCAACCAAGACAAACCAGACAAACAAAAGAATATTACACTTATCTTTTAAATATAAAACAGCAAAGATATTAACCTAATAAAGAAAGGAAATAAGAAAAATTCACATTCAGTCCTGTCAGTATTGATAATCCTGTAATTTAATAATGACAGAAACCAGTTACTTCCTAATTTAGGAAACCTACTCAATTTGACTACTCTCAGATTATGCTTGTAAAAATAATAACGATAAAACCACTTCCCATGTAGGAACTATATCAGGTTAGCAATGAAATAGTTCACTGAAACACTGATTTCGTCAGAAATGCAAACCCTACTGAGAACTTAGGTTGAATAGGCATTTAATGAACATCTAGTCACTATTAAACATGCTCATATAAGTTTAAGGTATAAATTTAAATGAGGTAGGCATTTGCCACATTTTACCCTAAAGGAACCAGAACAGGGTCAGTGTACTAGAGTAATTGAGCCATGATAAGGACTCCTAAGGGATAGAATGCCAGGTTCTGCCCTCACAATCTGTATTCTGTCATTATGCTCTAAGAAACTATGGTGCTTATTAAGTTTTTTTAAAAATTCGGTCAAGACGATGTTATAGTTTAGACAACATTCCTAAAATCTTAAATTTTGTGAAATGCTACGGAAACAAGATGAATTAATATTAGAAGTCTTTTAAAGTAAAAAAAGTAGTAAATATTTCTAAACAAAAGTATTAATGGAAACAATAGAGTTGGGGAAAGGTCGGACAATTGCGGATTGCTCTGTCTTTTTAAATTGCTATTCTATTTTGTTATACAAGGAATATTAATTTAGGTATTTATAAAAAGTCCCATAGAGTTTACTTCTTAAACAAAACATTTAATTTACCTATTTTAATCTCACCTTTCAGAATGACTTAGTTTTTCTCCTAAGAACATAAGTAAAATGTTGAACTATCTCAAAAACCAACAAAGAAAATAAATGGTCCTTGGGCCAGAATATAAACCACTGAATTTGAAATTACAACAGTTGAGTAAAGATAAAGAACAAAATATGTTTTACTAACTTTTACCTGTAATGTAATGATTTTCATACTTTTTCTTTTAGCTGGCGCACTTGAAAGCAAAGATTTGAGGACTTAAAGACAGTATGATATTTCAAGTGACCTAAAGTACAGGAATCGAGAAATGGCATGGGCCATATATACTAGAAGTAGGTTGCTACATAACTAGTCCAGTTTGAATGGAAAATTTGGTATGAAATGAAATAGTGAAAGCTGTTATTTGTCAAGAGATGGAGTCCCTCATGAAAAGGGAGAGACGGCCTTTTGATAGTGTCAGGAAAACTAGATAATCCCACAAAAAAAGAAGTTAGACATTATTACCATGCATAAAAATTCATTCTAAATAGTCAAAGACTAAAAAAAATCTAAAACTGAAACTCCTTTAAGTAGACAAGTAGTGGTGGCGCATGCCTTTAATCCCAGCACTCAGGAGACAGAGGCAGGTGGATCTCTGTGAGTTTGAGGCTGGCCTGGTTTAACAGAGCAAGTTCCAGGACAGGCTCTAAAGCTACACAGAGAAACCTTGGTTTAAGAGGGGAGGGAGAGTTGCTCACCATTGGTGGCATATGCCTTTAATCCCAGAAGCATGAGGAACCAGAGGCAGGCAGATCTCTGTGAATTCAAGGCCAGTCTGGCCTACAGAGCAAGTTCCAGGACAGCCAAGGCTGCACAGAGAAACCCTGGCTCACAAATAGAAAAGCAATAGAACCAACTCCCACAAGACATTCTTTAATCTCCATACATGTGCATGGTGGTGACATTCACACTCATACACAAATAAATGTAGTTTAAATACACACATGTGGGAGACTGAGGCATAGAGAAATACTGTCCCCAGAGATAGTGTCTTATGCCTGTAGTGCCAGGTTGGGGGGCAGGACGGAGGCAGTAGGATTGCAAGTTTCAGGCCAACGTGGATTACTAGTAGGATCCTGTCTCAAAGGAACACATTAACAAAGAATTTCATAAAGCTCCAAAATGAGAATAAAACTGGGGGTTGAGGAAATGGTGAATAAAGTTCTTGCTACACAGAGGACTTGAGTTTGGATTCCCAGAACCTACATAAGCCAGATAAAATAACAGCGAATAAAAGACCTTATCTCACTCTAGCAAGGTGAGGAAAATATCTGAGGTTGTCTTCTGACTTCCACTTGTTTTCAGTGGTGCACACATACATACATCATAAATAGACATTTAAGGGGTGGGGTGAAGAAATAGCTTAGAAGTTTAGAGCACTTTCTGTGCTTGCAGAGGACCCAGTATTCCTTCAGCACACATCAGGTGGCTCACAATCTATAGCTATAGTTCTAAGGGATATTAGGCACTACCCATACTTGGCACATACACAGAAAAACAGGTACACACACATAAATAAAAGGTGTTTTGTTTTGTTTTAATTAGAGCTGGGGGATAATGAAGCATTTGCTGTATAAGCAAGAAGACCTCAGTTCAATTTCCAGCACTAAGTAGAGTATGGTAAGTTGGTTACAGTAACACATGTTTTTACTCCCAGAAATTACAAGATTCTAGTATATGCTTAAGAATAAATCTTTTAAAATTTGTATAAGTGAAGCAACTCAAATATAAATTCCTCTTGACTTTATTGTCTGATATGGCAAATTCAGGAGACAGAACAGAAAGTTAATTTCTTATAACTAGGAGATAGGACTTGGCAACTGGTGTTAATGAGTACAGTGTATGGGTTGGAGGTGAGAAATTTAAAGTGGTAGGGTTGACGGTGTGTGGGTATAAATGCATTTAATTCCACCAAACTGAGATCTATAAAGTGCTGCATTTTGTTAAATATGCTTGACCAGTTTTTAGAAATAAAGGCATTTCTCACTGTGATTTTTATTTAATGTTTATGAAACATGAGCATGAAGGTAAATACTCATTCTTTTTCAAGTTTGGCTGTTCTTAGCTTTAAAAGTAGGATTTTATACACAAAAGATGGACAGACTTAATTTTGAAATCATTCATTTGACATTGGAATAATCATTCAATGTGTATATATGTTCTGTACAGGGACAAAGAACAATGAGGGAGAGGTTGATATATGTATGTTTATAACAATGTCTCATGTAGCCCAGGATGCCCTCAGACTTACTATGTAGCCAAGGATGGCCTTGAAATCTTGATCCTACTCCTTTATCTCCCAAGTGTTGGGATTATAAGGATGAGTAACAATGCCTTAAATCAGTATGTTTTTTGAACAGTTAGTTCACGATACTGTGTCTCATAATTTAGGTCATTCTAAATCTTTCTAAAGAGAAACTATATTTTGTATACTGCTATACCAACTACAGTGTAACAAATGGGATAGTGGTAACAGAGTAGGTATTCAATAAAATATTTAAGTGAAAAATAAGCATGTATGTTTAAAATTTAATGAGATAGGTTTGAGGAGAACCTAAAATTCCATGTAACTGATTGATCATGCTGATTAGTTTGGCAACTTACAAACAGACATCTAGAAAGGGGGAATCTCAGTAGAGGAATTGCCTTCATCAGATTGTCCTGTGGACATATCTAGTGAGCATTTTCTTGATTAATGCTTGATGTGGGAGGGCTACACACTGTGGGCAGCATCATCCCTGGCCAGATGGTCCTGGGTGATGTAAGAAAGAAAGCATTGCAAGTCAGTATACAGCGCTCCTCTATGGCCTTTTCTTCAGTTCCTGCCTCCTGGTTCCTGATTTGAGTTTTTGCCCTTCATGATGGATATTAGGTTGTAAGATGAAATAAACCCTTTCCTCCCAAGTTGTTTATGATTGTGTTTTTCACAACAGTGGAAAGCAAACTAGGACACTGATAAACTGAAGTATGTGTTGATTTATCTTAAATAGATGTAAAAATCGTGTTAAAACTTTAGGCAATAATGGAGAAATGGGTGAAACAACAGTTGCTTATACACAAAATGATCTATATAATTTTTAATAGAAGACAAAATATATAACTAATGGAATATGACTGCTTATAAACAATTGGAATGAATGAAATATGACTGTTTCCTATAAGTGATTAGAATAGAGATGAAAATTTCACGGTTTGTTGGTACAGATTTGTCCTGTAATAGAAAGCATACAAACTTCTAAGACGGAATAGCCATTTTAATGAGAAACAAGCAAATGGTCACTTAGGCTTGAGCTGCAGGATGCCTGTTTTATATCCTTTTAGGAAACCAAATTGACATGTTATCCTAAGACATGTTATTCTGGGTAATATATATTAAATAACACTGAATTTACAGTAATAACCATTCCAATATGGAGATAAATCTTGAGTGTTCATGTATGAATTGGGGGAGGCTACAATAGTGTGTGTGTGTCTGTACACATACAGACATAATTGCTTTTAGTATGAAAATACTTTGAAATCACTTTTAGTCTTTTTCTAAGTATTTTGTTGGTATAAATTTCTTGAAACTGAGTTCTTGTATGTTTCATGTTTTTTCTGAAATGTTAACCCTTATCCTATGACTTGGGCTTTGAAAGGTGTATTCCTTTTAGTAAGGTAAAAACCAACTTTTATAATTACTTCATTTGTTAAATATTTTCAAGTTTGGCTATTAATAAATCATTCTTATTAAGTTGGTACAGAAAAATGGCTTGCTTTCCTCATTTTTATGATTACTATAAATTACAGCACTATATTAAGTACACAGTAGGCTTTTATTAAATTTATGATATGGACATAAATTTTTTTCTACTCAAAGCTTATAAAATTATGCATTTACTAGTGTTGGGGTTTTCAAACATGGTTCTTATAAATTCTGTTTTTTCCCAAAAAGAGTTTTTGTAAATTAGTATTTAGGTGCTATTGTGTTTTCAAAAACAAAAAAAAACCTTGGAGTAAAGTAGCAGCACATAATGGTTTGTGGATTTTGAAAAGGTGCAGGCCATATTGTGCTGCCTCAAAATACAAGGATCTGATCTTCTGAAGAAAACACGTGTTTTTTATTCATAGCTCCTGTGATAGCAATGTCAGCAGTGCCTTAGCAGCACGTAAATATTGGCGTTAAGATTCTGAAATTATCTCCAGTATTAACTGTGCTGCTGAAGTAAGGTTGGCCATACTCTACAACTGTAATTTAATGTATATTGATACTACCAGTATGTTTTCAAGTTTTTCTGATTGCATTTTCTATATTAGTGATTTTCTTCAGTATAATTCTGTAATAATGTAATAGCTTCCCACATGTACTGTGTCTGTTAAAATGCTGTGTAATTGTTGGTAGCGTGCTTCTGACTAGCAGGCACAAAGCCATGGGTTCCAGCCTCACCACTACATATCAGGTACACATCTGTAATCCCAGTGCTCAGGAAGTGGAAGCAGGAGAGTCAGATTTAAGGTCATCGTCAGCCACAAAACAAGTCTAAGACCTACATGAGAATCTGTCTCCAAAAAAAGCATATAATTGTTTCTGTGTCTAGGAGGAATTGATTCTAGGGCTTCAGGGATACTCAGATGAGTACCATATGTAAAATGGTATAATGTCCTCCATAGAGAAACAAAAAAGGTATGTCTGCTAGTGACCGGTGCACATTCCTCTTATATTTAAACCCGTCTCTAATTGCTTTTTATGTGCAATGCAGTGTTATGTTATACAGATACATTGTATTATTTAACTGATTCCTGTAATGACAAGAAAAAAAACATACAAATGCAATTCCACCCCTCCACACACACACACCAAAAAAAAAAGTTTAGTTGGTTTGATGTTTTGAGACAGTGTCTCATTATGTAGACAAGGCTGGCCTGGAACTCAGAAATCAACCTGCCACTGCCTCTCAAGTACTTTAATTAGAAGTGTGTGCCTCCACACTTGGTGGCCACTCCAGTGTTTTGAATCTGGTCAGTTGAATCTACAGATGGAGCACTAACTGTAACTGATTTAATGTCTTTTAATTGTTGAATGCCCTCAAGAGTCTCTTAACTAAAGCGGTAAAGTATATCCCTAGTACAGACAAGTCCTGAGATCTCTCCCCAGCATTTTCATTAAAAGTTTCTTGAGAGAGTTTAGAAGCACCATAGAATTTATTTTAATGTGTTTTTATATTCTATATGAATATGAATTCAGATTATTACTTAAGAATATTAATTTTTATTAATTTATTAATTTTCCTCTTGACTTGAAGTTTTATCTTAAAGTATTACTGATTTTGAACAGAATTTAGAAGATAATCTTTAGTAGAATGTGTCAGAATTTTTTCATTTTAAATGGAGGGAAAACATTACAATATGTTTTGAATTTCTAAGCTTCGATTGTAGGAAAATCCTTAGAGATGACTAGCCTTTTCATTGGGTAACTGAGGAAACAACCTGAAATTTAATTTGTGACAGATGATATATGTCTTCTAACTAATAATTGCTGTTTTTCTAATTTTTACTAAAATATTTTCTTAAGTTCTTAGAGAGGACATTTAATAAGTCAAAGTCTGAAGGGCTTCTGTACCTTATTAATATTTAACTTCAGATTTAAACCAAGTTGTGGTTTAGTTATTAATTTTATGAATGTAAATATAGTCAGAATATTTTAATTACAGTTCAAAGGAAATGTTCTTTGTACTATCTGTATTCCTTTTTTGGTTTAACTGTCATTACTTCTGTAAGGATCATCTTAACCTTTTCAGATTAAAGGTTCTTAATGGATTCTAACTAACTAATATTGTGTGCTGTAGAAATCCTAATGTATTTCACAGTTACTCTTCAAGATTAAAATTCAAAGGAACTACTACTCAATTCTAATTTAAAGGTAAAATTAATTTTAACTAATTAATTTAATTATAAAATGCATATTTAAGAACAACCACTTTTTTCTGGTGGGGCTGTCCATAACTAAAGTAGTAAGAGATCATACCTATTGTAGCCAGAGTTAAAATACTGACTTTTACATGGTTCTTTTGCAAGTCTTTGTCGGCTATTGAGGTAAGCATTTGCTGCACAAGCATGGCAGCTGGTGTTCGAACTGTGAAATCAATATAAAGGAGAAATGAGAGAACCGACTCTACGGAATTATTCTCTGATCTCCATAGAAATCAAGATAAAGTTTTGTTTTAATCACTGAACTTTTTTAACCTGAAAAACAGTTACTAAATAATTATAAATCATAGTTTGTTCTATTAAAACCTGCTTAGAAGTATTTATTGAATGAATTTATAGTTTGTCCAATGTTTCCCACATTAAATTTTTAATTCTTGTTTTCCGTTCTAAAAATAGCTAAAGAAATTTTTAAATACTATGGCTAAAAAGAAAATAGGTGACACATCCCTATAATACCAGCATTCGGGAAGTGGAGACGAGAGGACCATCAGGAGTTGAAAATCAGCTTCAGCTCCAGCTCACCCTAAGGAACAAACGAATAAGAACCAAAGAAATCTTAGTGTACTCAAACTAGGTTGTAACTTGGTGGTAAAATATGTGCTACTTGTTTGATCCTTGCAGGGTGGGGGGGCCGGCGCATAGAAAGTGAATTGTGGATTGCATAAGAAATAGGACCATGTGTTGGAATACTTGGTCCTCATTTGACCTGTTTGGAGGGATAGGAGGTGTGTCACTGGGAACACTTCTTATTAGTTAGCTCCTTCTCTGCCTGCTGTTTGCAGATGGGGATGTGAGTTATCAGTTGCTGTCCCCATGCTGTGACTGTCTGTTGCCTTGATGGTCACCTGCTCGAACCCTCTGAAATTGTAAGCCCCAAATTAAACACTTAGATAAATTTCTCTTGGTTATGGTGTCTCTTCATAGCAACAGAAAAGTCACTAAGCATTACTTTAATTGTACACAACTTCTTTTCATATAGAAGAAATAACTAGTATATACTAAAATACACATTTAAGTGTATTATTTTAAATACATTTTCGCTGACTTGGAAATCTGGAGTTAATTTCCATCTTCGTGACTAATTTTGAAACAAATAGTAGTAAACTATTAAAGTTATACCCGTTTACATTAATAATAATATAGTCATCTTTCAAAGAAGAAATTATTACAGATGAATGTTCTTTTGTGCTCTTAGGTTTTACATGCTCAATTTTACAAGTTAACATTCTAATTAAAATTGCTTTTTTCTGTTTTTTGGGTTTTTTTGTCTCTTTGCAGGGGTTTGGGGAAGCATTTCTTCTAAGTTGATTCTCATTAAATACTATTGAAAAGGGGAAAGAATAGGTCCTAATTTGGAGGGGAGTAGATTTGGATCCAGTAAATATATTCCTTGGAAAATAAATGAAAGAGCATTATTAATACAGTCCATCTAGTGAAGAGTTTTAAGGGATAGTTTATTTCTAATACCTTGAAGTCTTTAATACACAGATTGTTCCTCCATCAGAAACTTTAAGAGATTGTAATTGTTCTTGCCTTGTGTATTCATAAAATATATCCTGGGCGTTTCACTTTTCTCATTTCTTCACTTATTTCTTTTTTCTTTTCTTTTTATGTTTGCTTGTTTGTTTTAGTGCTTGGGAGTTGAACTCAGGACCTCCAAAAGGGCTCTACTTCTAAAATATCCCAATACCAAAAAAGAAAACTACTGAAGCTATTTTTCTGCCAAATATTCTTCAGCCTTAACTTATTAAATGTGTACAATGGATTATCCGTTAGTAAGGTTTCTCCCTGCTCCTCCATTTGCCTTTGGTGATTCTATTAATTTCTTTGGAAAATGCTAGTTTTCATTTTTCTTATATTTAGGAATACTTATATGTAAAATTTTAATATGCAAAGTTTAAAATGTCATTTTAGTGTGAATCAATGAAGTCTAGTACTGTGCTAAAATAAAATAGAACGTTTAAATTGTTTATTTAGAAAATTTGAATTTTAATTACATTTTTATATAAATGTTTTATATTTTCATTTCTAGTCATATGAAAATGTTAAATATTGGTCAAATAGCACTAAAAATATTTTTTAAGCCAGATGTGCCCACATGTAATCCCAGCCCTGTCTCATTAAGCCAATAAGGTACAAAAATAACCAGGCATGATGGCACACATCTTTAATCTTGGCTCTCAAGGCAGAGCAAGCGGATCTCTGAGAGTTCAAGTACAGTCTAGGAGACATCTTGAGAATTTTTCCATTTTTGTACTAAAAAATATTACTTTGTTCCATTTTTAAATATTGAAAATATCAAAAACCAATCAGATGAAGTCCCTTGTTTTCATGGAGTTTACAGTACTGGTGGAGAGTGGATGAATACTTGGATGAAGAAAAAAATTGATAGTTTTATGTTCTGTGGGAAAAAATGAAGTAGGCAAGATACAAGTGGTATATTTGTTATTTGGAAGTATATCTTCAAAAATACTTTTGAAAGTATTCTTGGGGGTGCCCTCCTGCAAGTGACATTTGATTAGTAAAACCGTATAAGGTACTCAGGAGAAGATTTATGAGTGAGACCATACTCAAAAACAAACACATTCTTAATGTTAAGAGCTTTAGGCTCTTCTAGACATGTTTGGGGTCCTTTTGTTGGTGGTGGTTTGTTTTTTCTTTATCTTTTTATTTTTATGTTTTGTGTGTATATTGCCTGCATGCATGTCTATCTACCACCTGTGTGCCTTGTGCCTAAGAGATCGAGAGTAGGTATGAGATTCCTGGAGTTATGGACAGTTGTGAGCCACCGTGTGCATTCTTGAAATCAACTCTGGGTCTTCTGCAAAAATGTGCTCTTAACTGCTGAACAATCTCCCCAACCCTCCTGTTGGTTGGTTTTTGCTAAAGATCAAGCCTACGGCCTCAAATATGCTTCCTAGGTTCCTAAGGTACAGCCAGTTTTTCTAGCCCCACCTTCTAGAAAAAAGTTTATTTCTAAAAGATCATTAGCTATATAATAGTATTGTAAACATAATATAAAATGGGTGAAATAATTCTAAATACTCTTAATTTGAGTTTGAGAATATAGAAAGATAAAGCATGTTTCCTATGTGGCTTCTTCCTTTACCATGCCTGCTTATGCTTCCCATGGAGTGAAAGATACTTTGAGGGGAAGGAGGTCCTTAAGTTTATCAAAATGTGAAATGAAATTTATATTTGGTGTTGTAAAAATATTCTCTCAGCCCATTGTTTATATAGCATGCATAAAGTCCAATTCCACCTCACCTCTCAAATTCTAGAAATGTTAATGATAGTAATTGTGGTTATAAGCTGTAAACATGACAACAATAAAATGGGTCAGTAAGTTTAGTTTATTACAATGAAGTTTTTCTCTGAATGACTCATTTAGAGTATAAGCAAAAAGATTTCAATTCATTTTTTTCAAATTATTTTATAAAACTCAGCTTGATTAAAAAATATGAATAAGCTATTCATTTGTTAAAAAAAAGTCTGATTAAGGGGGAAATATTCCCTCAAAAACAAGCTCGTAACCAAAGTTTCAAGTCAGGGCCAGCAAGATGGGTAGGCAGGTAAAGACACTTGCCACCAAGCTTGAGAACTAAGGTTTGACCTCTGGAACCCACATGGTAGAAGAGGGAAGAACAAATTTCTGCAAGTTTTCTTCTGACCACACACATTCAATGTTCTTTTGTATAGGTGTATATGAGAGGGTCCGTGTGTGCTCTGTTGCTCACATGCCACAGCTTAAGAGTGGAGGTCAGAGAAAACTTCCATCTGAATCCCTGAAATCAAAGGTTGTCAGGCTTGGCATCAGTTGCTTTTTACCACACAAGCCATCTCAAAAAAAACAATTTAAAAAATTTCAGGTTAGAGTCTTTAAAAGTAAAGCTTTACAATCTATAATGGCTATCATAAGTTAAATTAGTAATTCTGGTTTTCTTTATCTGTCTTTTTGGTTATTCAAGACAAGTTTTCTCTGTAGCTTTTGGAGCCTGTCTCCTGGAACTAGCTCTTGTAGGCCTGGCTGGCCTCGAGCTCACAGAGATCCACCTACCTCTGCCTCCTGAGTGCTGGAATTAATTTGTGCGCCACTACTGCCTAGCTTGATTCTGATTTTCTTAGAAGCCTCCAAAATGCAAGTACTTTGTAGTTTTATAAATTGGTAACTTAGCCAAGTTTTCTGGTACACATCTGTAATCCTAGCAATTGAAAGGCTGTAGCAGGAAGAGCTCAGGTTTGAGATCCTCTGAGTTCTAAAAAAATGAAAATGCAAGAAATAACTTGTTTTTTCTAGAAAGTTCTTTATTGGTGCAACTCAAGAGAACTTTGCAATGGTTTTAAATACAATCATTTTTTCTCTCTATAAGTTCTGTGTTGCTAAAACTCAAGAAAACTTTGTAATGCTTTTAAATACTTGTTCTCAGGTCCAAAAGAAACTAGGGATAAATGGCTAGCTGTGGTGCCTATTAGCATATCAAAGAGCATGCTGGCCTCCAAACTCTCAGCATTGAAAGTACCTGTTAAGAATCCGTGCTGGGGCTATGGAGTTTGAGAGCACTGGCTGCTCTTCTAGAGTTCCTGAATTCAATTCCCAGCAACCACATGGTGGCTCACAACCATCTGTAGTGAGATCTGGTGCCCTCTTCTGGAGTGCAGACAACACTGTATACATAATAAACAGATCTTTCAGAAAATGCAAAAAGAGTCCATGCTGGGCAGTATCCTCTCAGCATTTCATCCCTATGTAATCCTGCCATCTAGGCTATTTATTTGCTCTTGGTTCCCTGTCTTAGTCCTCCTTTCCAGCTACCCCAACCCCAGCTCCACTGCTGGGTCCTTTCTGCTGGGAGGTTCAATTTGCTGCTTTTTCTCCCTGCTCTGGACTCTTCCAGATGCCTCTGGCTATACTCTCCCTCATGTCTCCAATAAAAATCCTCTGCTCAGTCATACGATGGAGTGGTCATAACCTTCATATACTTGTTTTCTGTCAAAAAACTAAATTCTTTCAATAAGGCACACTTAAATCAGATTGCCTTGGTTTCTGTTTGGTTAGCTTGAAGGATTAAACTTGAATTCTATGAATAAAGGTTCTGAAAAACCTAGCATAAATTCTTCACTTATTCAAATTAAAATATTGCTAATAAACAATTTTTCCCAAATCATTTGTGATTGGAAGTCTTTCATGTATGACTAATGTTAAATCACATGTAAAATGTATAGATGTGAACCAACAATGTATTGAAAGAAAAAAATATGAAATGCTTATGTCTTAAGGAACAGCCAAAGGAACTAAAGAGTTGGAGTGAGATTTATTTATTGCATGGAAGGACAAAAGTGACTTGAGTAAGCTCTGGGAGGCAAATAAGGGAATAATTATGTTAATGACTACTTCATAAGGACTTTAGAATTGGTGGAATAAAACATTTAAAAAACATTTTAAAGGCATCTCTTGAAATGTGACATATCTTGAACATAAAATCTTACCTTAAAAATCTCTTTGGGAGCTCATTGTCTAAGAGAAAACATACCTTTGCCATTGATGGGCTAAACTGCGCTTTCAAAATCATTTTCTAGAAGCGCTTAATTGCTACTGTCCTGCCTTTCACAGTAACTCTTAAGTACTATGGAAAGTCCTACTTAACATGTAGAAGTTTTTGGGGGGTCTTGGTTCAGAAAAGACACCTATTATGCAGCTAGTTTTCTTATGTAATAATATGATAATATGCTTCTATAGACCTCTCCTACTAGTTTGTTAATGGAATCAGATTGAGCCCAGGGTACCTTTAGCTCATTTGATGATCAGTGGGCTTTTAATTACACACACTGTCAGTAAATGTTAGTTCTGTTATTCATTAGAATACAGTGATAACTGTAGTAGTTGGCTACCCAAATAAGAACAACTTGCTAAAATTGTGTCTGCAGTAGAATTTTCAGGCCTTATTTAAGTAAAACTTACAGGTTACCAACATCAGTTTTGCTGAAAGACCAGATGAAAGAAATGACAAGTATGAAGTTTGTGGAACAGTATTTCATAAGCCAGACAAGTGCTCTTTATTTCTAATAGATGGCTAAAGTTTACAAAGCTATGAGAATCTGACAGTATGTATCTAATCTGATCCTTTAGAAAAGTGTAGCAGAATAAAATACATTCACAGATGTTCTTTCTAAAATGTTAACGCACATTGCAGATAAGGAATTCCAGTTTTCTCTACCACCTCAAGATTAAGGGTTTTTAAAGTATAAATATATTTAAGTAAGCTGGGTTTTTCATTTCACCGTGATTGACTTTGTGATTTCTCTATTTAGACAGCTTCAAACTCTTGAGTCAAGCTTGCTTGGGTTAATAATTAAACCAGAAATTCTTTTTACCTCACAAAGAAACAGTTTTGCAGCAGTAAGTTGTGACTCCTTAACACTCAGTATGTTCTTTATGCTTCCCGTACTGAAATTTAACTGCTTGCTCAACCCCAGAGTACCAAGACTAGATCTTACCAGCCTCAATCCATAGCACTCATGTTGCCCTGAATTTGGAAATCATCTCATTTATGGATTCTGCTTTTGTTTTGTGAGCAGAGTTCATTCATTAATTATTTTAGCACTTATCCCAACTGGAAACATCTTTCATCTCAGTGAGTTCCTTGGTTCACTCTATATTGAGTGGGACACTAACTGGAATATCTAGGTATGGGTCTTTCATAATGGGAGACAGACAATACAAACAGTTTTAATAAAATGGTGTAGGTTATTCGTACCACAGGAAAGTCAGTATTGTGTAAGAACAAAAAACATTTTCATGTAGGGACCAATCAGCTCTTCTTCATTGAGTTAATTTGCTTATTTTGTTTTTTTTAATATTTTTATTTATGTGTATGTCTCTGTGTGTATATCAGTACCCACAGAGGCAAGAGGATGGTGTTGAATCCCCTGGGATTGAAGTCACAGGTAGTTGTGAGCCACCTCACTTGGCTTCTGGGTCCAGTTAAAAAGAAGTGCACTTAACCAGTGAGCCATCTCTTAAGCTTCAAATTATTTTAGGTTATAAGAAAACAATGACAGAAATCTATCTTGTCCAGCAACACTGAAAACCTTGATCTAACAAATCCCAGGTACTGTCATTCCATCTAATGTATAATCATAGTAGTATTTTAAGGCTAGTCTTAATAGCACCATTAATAATTGGGTGGGCCTTTTGTATTTTCTTACTTGTTAGGATTAAGTTTCTTTTCATCAGTCTTATTTCTGACCAGGCATCAAAGATTTTTAGCTTCTGATTCTTCTTAAACCTCAAATGTAGCACGAATAATAGAAATCCAGAGACAGATATTGGGGTTCAATCTGAAGATCAGAAGAGTAAAGCAGCCAGCCACTGGCTCTAACCTCTACCCCAGACGAAAAATAGATGAGATCCTGTCTCCACAAGTCCTGAAGACTCTGCACCCCACACTCCACTGAGTTCCTGTCTCTTCCCCTTATATTCCTCTCTCCTCCATATCACTCCTGTCTATACCTCCCTAGTGCTGGGATCTCTTTTGTGTGAGCTCTTTCCCTTTTAAGACAGATCAATCTTGTGTAGCCTAGGGTGACCTTGAATTCATTCACAGAGATCCACCTGCCTCTGTCCTGGGATTAAAAGTGTGTGGGTCACCACCACTCCCTGACTTGTATGGCTGTATTGCCTTTGGATAGTCAGGCAAGCAAGCTTTATTTATTAAAACACAAATAATACACCACTATACTCAATGATTTGTAAAATGAATTGGAATTATTCCTGTAAAAGTTTTCTGAACTACTACTAGAACTTAATTTTATCTACAGAGTCCTTACATAATAAAAAAACAGGATCTAATTTGAGACTAAAAGTCTTAAGCAGTAGAAAACTGTTTATGACAAACTTGAGAGTTAGTTTGCTCGTCTGACTTTTCTATACTACTTGCATCTAACAAGCTTCAACTTTGCTTTGTGCTTGTGCTGATTCTAATAAATAACAGGAACAGTTACATTATTAGAAGTATCGATCACTAGAAATTTTGCTAGAGTTAAAAAGATTTGTTAAAAGCAAAGTTTAGTAATATAAAAGTTACTATCTGGAAAGTTTCAGAAAAATTACCTTTTCCAAAATACCATTGGAGACAGCAGTGTGGATACTAAGCTTTGTTTTTGAATTGTTCATGCTTATTGTGTTTTTTTTTAAAACCCATTCTTCCCCAAACTAAAGCAGTACACTAAAATAGTTGCCATTTTTACAAAACTGAATGAATGGATGCTACTAAAGCAAGCAAAGTAAAACATTCATTAGTGTATTCTTCCTTTTGGTGAACCATTACTATCAGTCACTAACTTAATAAATTACTAAAAGTTGAAGGTTTTTTCTTTGTTTCCCACAACCTAGAATTCAGAAACAACTCTTAGAAATGTCAACATTTTTACCAAGTTTTTTTCTTTCTTTTTTTTCATTTTTCGAGACAGTGTTTTTCTGTGTAGCATTAGTTGTCCTGGAACTCAGTCTGTAGACCAGGAAGGGTGTGGTACAGTAAAACCTTAGTATGAAACAATAGGTCTTGCTATGCCACCAGAGTGGCCACAAACCCTGGCATACACATGCAGTCTTTCAGGTATGACTTCTTCCTTTTCATTACTTATTTTTGTTTTGGTTTAACCTCACCATGTGCACCATGATGTTTCAAAAATAAGGCTGGTGCCATGAATATGAAAGCTACAATTTGCAAGGTATGGCATCTAGAATTTAGGATGCCAATCAGAATGGGTGCAATTCTAGTTAAATGATCAGGTAACATCACAACATGCTGGGGTGCAACATCAAAACTGCACGTTGTTTCTTTTTTCTTGATGGATCAGAGGTTCCACATTGCCTCCAGTCTCTTCGTTGTGTTTTCTGTGAGCACCATCAGAACTCCCCCATCCTCCATGTTGAAGGCTTGCACCACCTTGGGGGTTGGTTGTCTTTCTGGAACTAAAGGTTTGCCATAGCTTCCATGCAATGATCTTTAACATAGAACTTTTTTATTTTGAAGATGATTTCTCTGTGTAGCCTTGGCTGTCCTGAAACTCACTCTGTAGATCAACCAGACTAACCTCAGACTCAGAGCTCTGCCTGCCTATGCCTCTTGAGTGCTAGAATTGAAGGTATGGGCCACCACTGCCAGGCTTTTAACATAAAACATTTTGTAAGCCAGGTAACCAAGTGCTCCTGTCCTAGAAACAAATATAATGGCTGCAGTCCTCTCAACTCCCACGGTGGATCCGGAGATGAGGCTCACAGTGCAAACCCTTTTGCTATAGAAGACTGAATAGGCAGGTTCTGGGGACTGAGACTACTCAGTGCCACTGCTCAATGTTCATTTTTGGTATAAATTTGATTCATTTATCACTCTGTAGCTCAGCAAACACAGTTCAAAGATCTCTTAAATTTGGGATCCTCCTTTCTCAGTTTCCCAGAGCTGGGGCTGCAGTCATGTGCCACTATGCCTAGTACTTTCTGTGTGTATTTCCTTCTTTATAAATGATTTTGTATCATGTCAGTAGTTGATAGTTTTATACTGAATACTTTTACCCCCTGTACATTTTATTGAAAAAATTTTCCATACTGTATTTTTGTTTTCCCCTCCCCAAGTTCCTTGCAGATGCTTCCTGCCTCCCTATACACCCTACCCACTCAACTTTGTTCTTTCTCTTTAAAACAAAAATCTTGTGTCCTGGCCACACCTGAATCTCCCATCTCCCAGACTTTGATGCTTATCCCTGACTCTTCTGCCCTAGACCTTTCTCAGTCAACAGAACCTGTCCCTAGAAGAGATGTCACATGTACTTTGTAGCCTGGTGACCTCTATGATGACCTAGACCACACCAGATCCTCCCCTGGAACCTTAAGCTTTAGAACCCATTCTTACTAAAGTTACATGTACTTTGCAAAAGAGTTTTAATGTAGCCACCCTTAAGCTTTATTTTGATAACTGTCACCAGGAAACATTTTCCCAATGTAGTGTACTTAAATATGACTAAAATAAACTACCCAGTATCAGGTTCATTTGAACCAACACAGGCTAAGTTGTGTTGAGCTGGATTTCTTTCTCTGCCAGCCCGGGTGTTCACAGGGAACACCCACAGAAGTACACACTGAATAAGCCCTTTCCTCCCCAACTTGCTTTTGGTCCTGGTATTTCATCTCAGCAACAAATATCTTTAAAAAAAAGTTCTTGAATGAATTGCAAATTTTGAAGTATTTCCATACAATAGCTTTTCACTCAACTATAAGCAAGCACTAGAAGTTTTGATGAAGTTATTTCTTTTTTAGGTGTTATCCTATTGCTTAAAAATAACACAAATATAAAATGAGAGAAACCAAGTCATTATGTTTTAAATGTTATTCTAAAACTTTTCACCAAATTTAGATACTGTATGATTTATAAGTTTAGCACAATACTGTATATATAGTAGCATTAGAAACTTCTCAAACATATTTAAGGGAAACATGGTTTTATGATGATATACAAGTCTAACCAGAATGATCAGCTACTGGGGAGTACAGGTTAGTCATAGAGGACACTTTGCATGCATGAGGTTTCAGTCACTGACACTGCAGGTAAACAAGGGGAAGGGAGAAAACAAGGCCTCAGAGAAGAGATGGGTTTGAAAGCAAGTGACCCATGATCATTATTATTAACAGTTACTGAGTGCCTACCACATGCCAGGCAACGTAATGAGAACTTTGTTCCCTTTAACCAACACTCATAACCTGTGAGGGGGATACTCTTTTGTCCCTGGTTAATAAAGTTGAAACACAGAAATGCCTCACTTAAGCCACATAGCTAATAAATGACTAAACTAGGCTCAGACACAGTCCAGAGCCCATTTTTAAAAGCTATTGGATTTCATGGTGAAAGTCCTTGAAGGAGCAAGTGCTAACCCCCTGTGCAGTGTTGTTTTGAGAGTCTGCAGGGTAGCTTTAAGCATGACAGGCTTGGTTGCCCAGGGCAAAAAGGCAGGTAGAAGAGAAGATCCAAAGTCAGACCGAGTCCAAATCTGACGGCACACATGCTCCAGGTATGGAATTTCCAAACAAGAAGAGCATGTTCCCTTTACTGTCTTTTTACAGTGTTACTTCTGGGATGGCGGTGGTATGGTGGTATTTTCTGGTTTTGGTGTTTTATTCTCCCCAAGGACTTGAGGGCGTTTTATCCTTTCAAAGACATAGCATTCACTTTTGTCTCCAGAGGCTGGTGTTCTAGTGCTGACCAGATGAAAGCCTTCCTTTAATAAAGTATCGATCAGCAAGCCGAAGACATTTGTTCCATTCGCCAATTTTCGGTTATCAGGCTTTATGGAAATGTACCTGAGACATACAAAGAAGTGTTTGATTACAAAGCATTCCTTTAATAACTAATAAAACTGCACATATAAACTTATTTACAACCTCAGATAAAGGCATCATACCTTTCTCTTTTTTCATTATTTTGAGACAGGGTTTGTGTAGCCCATAATAGCCTTGATGAAAAAGAAAGAAAAAGGAAAGGAACATGACTGCTTCTACATACAATGGAAGAGAAAGTTTATAGACAAAAGGGAGAACACAGCCAGAGGCAGGGACATCTGGGAGAGTTCAGTGGACATGACCCTAAGTCATGTGAGGACGGGGGGCATAGAGAAGGGAGAGTGGAGCTAGAGGAACCAGGTGCAGCAGCCAGGAGGCCCAAGAGAGTAGACAAAAAGGACCAGGTAACCAAAATGGATAGATTAAATAGGGAAGGGCAGCCCAACCCCTGGGCTGGATAAGTTTAGGGTAGGAGGCAGGGTATGCCACCCAGGAGAACCCTGTAACAGGAAGGGACTAAGGGATGCTGGAAGAACCTGGATGCCAGCATCTGCTTTGTTAAACAGGTACCTAAACCATTTTTCCCAAGTCTGAAACTCAATGATCCTCTGCCTCAGACAAAATGTTAGGATTAGATTACAGGTGTGCACTCCGGGCTTGGCAACATAATTTTTTTTTGAGACATAATCTTACTTTTTATCCCTTGCTGTCCTGGAACTCATTATGTAGACCAGGCTGGCCTCAAACTGACTCATAACATTTAACAGATTTTCTTTTTGAGATTTCACTTTCAAATTTGAATCAATAAATATATTAAAATAGAGACTTGATTCCAAGTCATCTCAGTTACATTTAAGAATATAATTAATATCATTGCCTTATCATTTGTTATTTTCTGCAGCAATTTTGTCAAAGAACTTCCCTAATTTTTGAAACTAACTTATTTCCAGGTTTTTTTTTGTTTGCTTTTACCCAGTTTGACTAAATGATTATTAAATTGTTTTTATTAATACTGTACTTTCACATTTTTCTACTGAACCTAATTATTAGTACTGCCATTATAACTCGTGGTTTATTCATCAAATCAGCCTTTCAGGTTAAAATTTGAAGATATAAAATGTCAAGAGTCCATTTTATTGCTACCTTTTCATCAACTATTGCCTGTTATTGGAAAGCAAAACATGGTAGTCAAAAACCAAATTGAAACTGAAAAGGCCAGTGGTAGCTCACAGCTTTAATCTCAGCACTCAGGAGGCAGAGCCAGGTGTATCTGTGAGTTTGAGGCCAACCTGGTCTGCAGAGTGGAGTACAGTCAAGGCTACACAGAGAAACCCTCTCTTGAAAAACAAAAAAAGAAAGCAAAACCCTTCAGTCTAAGTACTCCACAAAGCCAGCACATGGCTCCAGAAAATAATGCCCATGTTTGCTCTAGTAATAGCAGTATAATATGGAGGATACCTGCCATCAAGGATATTTTTGTGTCTTCCTGCTGTTTGTTCTGAAAATGTGAAAAATGGCTTAGGTTAGTTCCCAGCAGATACCAAAGCTATAAGTAGTTTCATGAGTGTAAAACAATGAGCATATCCCTAGTTATTACTGAGGTTATGTTCAGGGACTCATTAGTGGCAAAGAAAACAACTAACAGCTAAAGATTATCAATCTACAAAGCACATCTCAAAAAAAAGTTTATTGTGTTTGATGCAAGATTTTAACAGTAGTAAAGCATTTCATCTATTCCAAAGTCTGGATCTAAATTATACAGTCTAGAAACAGTTGTCAGAAAGTTACAGAATATCACAAGACTATTAAGATACAAATAGGAATACGTGGTTTAAAAAAAAAGGTAGAATGTTCTTTGACAAACCATTGAGCCAAAACTACTTTAACTGATTCCCTGTGAAGCCAAACTGAAAAGGGATTTCAAGACACAAGAAAGGGATGAACTAACAGAAAACCTGCACTTCTCTCTAGTGTTGCAGAACCCAGGTCTTCCAGTGCATGACAGGCAAGGCTCCTTCACTGAGTTCCATCACACCTTATTTTTAAAAAGTTACGGTCAACTATACTTTTCAATCTAGTTTAATATAAAAAGGAGAGATGAGAAAATGACAACAAAAGATACTCTAGAATCCTGAGACCATGACTTGAACTAAGTAGTATGTTGTTATTTGACGGGCAACTAAAGATGCAAGCCAGGGACCTGAAAGAATAACCGAGTAACTGAGTGTGCTAAGAACATACTGAAGATGCTTATAAGCCAGCCAGGCTTATTCTACCATATCCACCATCCACAAACATCTGAATAGATACTCAGACCAAAGACTAGCAAAAATTACAGATAACTGCCAATATCTACTCAAAAATGGTTCTGACCAGAGCTGTCACCCAGTCACCACTTATTTCCATGTCACTTTAAATAAATATATCTCTATTCTGAAACTGGCACTATGTAAATTAAGTACAAGAAGAATTCCAAACTGAAAACAATCAAAAATACCACCACATGGTAACTGGGTGAGGGAACATATGCCTATAATCTTAGCACTCGGGGGCAGATACAAATGAATCAGAAGTTCCAGGCTAGCCAGGGCCACATGAGACCCTTTAGAAAACAGTAACTAAAGAAATAGCTCTGGTTTTAGAATTATCTGTTATGAGTTGCAAAGAAAACATTCTGTGCTGTTTCTGAAACGTAACAAAAGGGGGGAGTCACTTGATAGTGTATATACAAGAATGATCCAATTTCAGTTGCTAACCTTGTTTTATAAGATAATTTGTTCCTCCAAATTTTAAAAGGATTTAGTATTTCCAAGATTTCTCTTCACCTACTATGTGTCTTCCTAAAACTGAGGTTGCCATTTGTCCTTAAGTTTCTAACTTTCTGAAAAGGTATGCTAAAAAGGTCATTTTCATTTAATTAAAATTAAGTCGGGCAGTGGTGGCGCACGCCTTTAATCCCAGCAATTGGGAGGCAGAGGCAGGTGGATCTCTGGGAGTTCGAGGCCAGCCTGATCTACAAGAGCTAGTTCCAGGACAGGCTCCAAAGCTGCAGAGAAACCCTGTCTCAAAAAACAAAATAAATAAATAAATAGAACAATAAAAAATTCCATTATTCCTCTTATTTAAGTACTTCTTCCCCCAATGAAAATGAAGAGCAGAGTGTAAAGCAGTTTGGCAACAACAGGACCTTAGATGTTCTTCATGGTTTATTTGATTGGTACCCATTTCTAAGATGACATTTCAGCTTTGGAAGACCAGGAAATAGGAAGTATATAGATTTATTGTCATTCTAGGTTATACTGCTCATGGTTCATCAGTTGGTAGCTGTGGGAGAAATAACAACCACTGGCCTCCTTCCTGACCACTACTGTAAAGACTAAGCACTCTAAAATATGTCTGTCTCTTAAGAGTGCCTGCTTTTGAATGATGTAAGTACAGAACACAAAGTTTTTTGTTTCCTCCTAAAAGTCAAAACCAGCTTTTACAGTTGGTAATAATCATACACAGCATTAAGACTTTCTTTTTTTTCGAGACAGGGTTTCTCTGTGGCTTTGAAGCCTGTTGTAGATCAGACTGGCCTTGAACTCACAGAGATCCACCTGCCTCTCCCTCCAGAGTGCTGGGAATGAAGGCATGCACCACCACCACCACCTTGGCCTGCATTAAGACATTTTTAACAGAGGATGAGGTAGTGTATCCCTGACTACAGAGCAGAAATCAGCCTTAGGATCCAACCAAGAGCAGGAGAGGCAGGTACAGTGGTGGTGCTCACTTTCAATCTAGCACAAGAGAGGCAGAGGCAGGGAGAGTCCCAGGGCAGCCAGAGCTACATAATATGACCATGTCTCAAGACAAAAAAGAAATCTAAAAATAAAATAAAGAGGCAGTCATCCTTTGTAAGTTCTAGACGAACAAAAGCATAGTGTGTAAAGGAATCAGGTCAAACCACAGAACATCTCCTATGTGCAAGCCTGAAATAAGCCGATTCAGTCTAAGCCATTCACTAGCAATGGAATATAATCTACAGAATCAGTTCCTCTTGTAACTACACTGAAAACAGTTTCTATTTCCCTGGGCAGTCTTGGTTTATTACCTGTCCCACAATACCTTCTTAGTCTGAAAGGATCCAAGTTTAGAAAATAACTACTTGTTCTAGCTGAACAAAACATTAGTCTGAATAAACTTTTTTTTTTGGCCAGAAAGAGTATTAAGCATAAAGAACTTTCAGTTTTGAGAGAAAATGTCAGAAAACTGGAATAAAAGAGACACTTCAGCATTCAAAATACCTGACTCCAGCGTGATTCTCAATAGTGCCATCAGAGCCACAGTGGAAAACCAGGTCATGGTGAGAAGGTCTTTGTGGAGGCAGTGGAAGTAAAGTCACCTGAGGAGGGAAGGGGTTACCGCTCTGGGCCAGTGCTGTAGGTTGCTCTACAAACACTGTAATCCTTCTAGCTAGCTGCTCGATGGTTTTGCTGCAAGAGGCAAACACTCTGAAGAAGGCTTGAGTATTTCGGTTTAGGAAATGCACCTCCACGAGAGCAGGTCTTGATTGTAGCAAGTGCTGGCTTAAGAGCTCAACAAGAGAATTGAGTTCATAGAAAAGCGCCTCTCTCTGAAGCCTACGATAGTCTGAAAAGTCAGATGGTAATAGAAGCTCACGATTCCTCAGAAAATCTAAAATGAAACTAAATAAAACACCATCTCTATCCACAAAAATCTGGCCATTAACTGTCTTGAACTCTGGGTCTCTGCCATCTACCACGCCTGCCAACCGAGAGGTAGGGAACTGCTTTAGGGTAGAGAGCCTTGTTGTAAAGATCTTCCCTCCCACATTCAGAGTGACCAGGTCCTCACTACTCATTCTTCCTGGCTTCTCATTAGAGGCTACAAACAAATGTTAAGTCGACCTGCTACCATAAATGTTAGATATGATTAAGAAACAGGGAAGTGGATAGAAAACTCGACCTAAATTCCAAGGTAACTATTGTCAAGACAAATAGTGGATCCATAGCTGTGTTTGCAAATGTGAGTTGCTTGGGAACTTGCGGTGTATAAAACACAAACAGCAAGTGAAACAGAATGTCAATATACCTCATGATTTCAAATAGATCCCTGTCCTGTAATCCACTAAATACAAAGCAAAGTCTTGCAATAGGAGTGTGGTTTAGGAGTAGAGTCCTTGCTTAATGTGTGAGGCCTTGAGTTCCATCTCTAGCACTTAAGAAATTAGTTTCCATGAAACCCTAACATAAATATTTCAAGCAAAATCACTAGGAAAAGAAAACTGCCCTCTCTGCAGACATTTACCAAGCCCTCGTGGCTGAGGAAAGGCTTATAGAAAACATGATCTGGTTTTAGAATCCCCTTATTAATTTAATAGCTAGGTTGTGAGTTAGGCTAAGAATAAACAGCCTTTACCGCACCTTCAACTTGACCGTCTCATGGCTAGTAGCTGAGGAAGATACTCTGCTTTATTTTTTAATTTTTATGGGCAGTGGTGTTTTGCCTACTTGTTTGTCTATGTGAGTGTGTCTGATTGAGTTATAGGCAAGTATGAGCTGCCATGTGGGTGATTTGAGCACAGCTCCTCTGGAAGAACAGCCTGTGTTCTTAACCACTAAGCCATCTCCCCAGCCCTTCCTCCCTCCCTCCAAAAACAGTTTCTCTGTGTAACAGCCCTGGCTGTTGCGTTGCCAGCTTTTCTCATCCCTGGTCACTTTAGTTCTTCTCAACCAAATCAAGGGATGAGGTAACTGCTCTCTAAAACCCAACTTCACTTAATGGGCTTTCGAAGGCCCATTTTTCCATGACAGAAACAAGGGGACTAAAACAGTCTTAAGATTTGTTTTCATTTGAATTCTAAGCAAGGTGAGAAAATTACTTCTGTCCTGTGGCCATCTTTCTAATGAGCAGAGAGGTCAAGTCTTTACCTGATAGCTTTATCCTTTAGTGTCACAGCAATTGTGGAAGGAACCCAGTCCACTTGCCTAGAGACTACAGCTGTAGGAAGATGAGTCTGATGACAGGCAAGTGAACTGGGTTGGCTGTACAGTTGCTATGCACTTGAGAGCACAACTGCAGCATTGGGTACCAGTTAAAGATGGCTTTCCCATCTGCTGCCCTGCCTGTATGCACAGCTCCCTAAGAGCTGTGTCACCTCAGTGAAGAGTTCCCAAAGATCACTGTGATGCCAATACTTGGGAGATTTGAGGTAGAACTACCAGCTCAGGCCTGGCAAAAAGAGGGTGGAGAGACCTGGTTTCCAAACTTACAAGGTTTACAGTGTCATGAGAAAGACTCCTCTAAAGCAAACTTGGGAACCCACACATTCCTGGTCTTCACTTTGGAATGTGACAGTCTGCTCGATGACTCAGTACCTCATTACCTGTACCAGTGACATGTTAGCTCATGTGTGCGCTACGTCATGGATGCCATGTTAAAACTCTTGCTTACTTACTTCTTGCCCAGGCTGGTCTCAAAGTCCCAGGCTCAAGAGATACGAGGTACAGATACAGTCATGTGCCATTTATCACAGGACAAATTCAGCCAATAAAAGAAGGAAAGCACTTATTTTAGAACTCTGTTCAGGGAAGGGGAGGATGGGACTACTAAACTTCACTCTTAGTTTCATGCTGATGTTTGAAAAACATAAAAGACATTATCAAAGGAATACTTTCAAAGGAAACAACGGGCTGGAATCTCCCCAAATCTGCATTATTCCTGTATTCTCTAACACTCCCATCAAGAAACAGAGCTGTGTATTTAATTTACAGAAGTTTATATCTGCACACAAATTCGGCCATAGTGTTCAATGCCACCAAACCAAAACTTCTGACTCTTTCACTAAAAATGAAAAATCCATCTGTCATCTGTTCCCAGAAAAAAACAGACTGTTCTACAAAGTCAGCTGACTTAGTCAGGTAAGAGCTGACACTTGAAAGGTAGTCTTTCCAAGCTGCCAACTCATCGAATGGGGACCACTCCAGGAATACGGTCGGACCAAAGAATACGAGGAGACCCAGCAGAACCCCCGCCATGGACAGCTGGTAGAAGCGCCTGGGAATCTTGCTGACAAACACGCCTGTGTCTTGAGGCAAAGAAAGCTTATCCACATCGACTAGTTTAATGCTCTCCCACTGGCTGGTATCAAAGTTCTTCATTAAAGGGCTTGTGGGCAAATTGGAGGGTGGCAAAGGTGTTTCCTTGATTACTTTGATTTTCTCCCTGAACTCCTGCATCTGTTGCAAAAATATAATAGGTTCTGACACATCCTTGAAAGCCTCGGCAATGTTAAAGGCCATCCGCTGCTCCTGCAAAATAGTGCTGAGTTTGTTGATCTCTGGATCATAGGCTTGCATAACTGCAAGCTTCATAGTCTCAAAGTCAGACAGGATTTCATTCTTCTTTTGATCCAATGTGTGTTGTAACTTCTCAAAAAACTCCTTTACTTTATCAGAATCTTTAGTGAGTAACTGTAAGGATTTCCTTTTGTTTGTTTCCAAAGTATCCAAGCGGGAAAGAGCATCTCCCCGGCGCCAAGTCTCAAAACTCTGAAAGAGGGACTCAAAGGCGTCCCTTTCTTGAGCATAGGCATCTTCAATAGAAGAGAAGACATGCTTAGTGTGGTCGCCACAGGTAGCACAGATCCCACAAATCAGCTGCATATCAGTTACACAGAAAATGTTGAGAGGCTGTCCCAAGTGTCCTTTGCACACTGGCATTTTGGGAGAAATCTTGATTTTGTTGTATTTCTCCACAATACCCTTGAGGGAGTAATTAACCTGCAGACTATTGACACCAGTTGCTGAAGTCTCCTTCCGGCAGGTAGGACACTTGAACGGAGATGGTCTCCACAATGAATTCCGCACGTTGCCCTCTAGAAGCCCTTCTAAACATTTCTTGCAGAAGTTGTGTGAGCAGGGCAAAACTCGGGGATCATCAAACAAACTGCAACAAATTGGGCACGTGAGATCTTCTTCAAGCAGCTCCATCACATCCTGCCACAGAGAAAGAAACATTTAGCTTTGGAAAGCCCCTCTAAAATAGTTACAAGACACTATCTTCCCAATAGAATGATCTCCTGCTGACATAATCAAAGGATTTAAGAAAGAAATCTGGGGAAGGCATGCACACTAAAGCATATTGAACTCACTGGGCCAAGAGCACACTCCTGTACACAAGGCCTTTGTGAGAGCTTCCCAACAACAGCCTTAGCTAAGACAGGGTTAGGACTGGGACAACTGCACACTGAGCCAACAGGACCCAGTATTGTTTTAAAACAGAGCTGACTACTAGATGCCAGAAACAGAGTCTCAGTGTCTGCAACAGGATGGGCTCTTTACGCTGGGCCCACAAGAATAAAATGGTATGCTACTTAAAGACAGAAGCACACAATAGAAATCCAAGCATGTACTCTATTCCAGCTTTTACTGGAAACTGGCATATTTTCTATTTCAAACAACAGATGACAGTCATTTAAGAGAACCACAGTTTAAAAAGCACAAAAGAACTGAACTCAACCTTGCCTAGGGAATTGAATGAGGTAGATTTCTGCTGTTGGTTGGGGTTATTATTATTCATTGTTTTTAAACAAACTCGTCCTATATCCTTTACACTACAGCAGTAATTCTCTCTATGAGGAGCAGAAACCTAAGTGTCCCTCTTTCAGAGAACAGAAACCAAAAGCATTTCCATACTGAGGTGCCATGCTGACTGACATTTGCACCGACTTTGTCAAAGCAACAGGAGGTATAGCCTACTGAGCTGTTACAGGAATCAAGCCAGACTGTAAGAAGCACTGAATACACCACCACTTATTGTTCCTGGGGGGGAGGGGCACACAGAGGAGAGGGAGAGCCCCTTTCAGGGAGAAGCTCTTGGCCAGGATGATTAAAGCATACCTAGAATCCCAGTACTCAGAAGGACAAAGAAGGAAGGATATAAGGATATGAGTTCAAGGCAACAAGGCTACAAAGCAAGTTCCATCCCATACTGGACTATGAGATGCTACTTCAAAACAAACAAATAGTAAAATCTTGAGGAATCAGCAAAAATTACTCATTTTTGTCAAATCCCGATTCTTGTATACATCTTTTAAACATGTATGACAAATAAGAGCTGCACACAAAAGCATTTGTGTGCCAGCAGACGTCTAAAGGGGGCAGCGGCCCGCACGGCTAAGCTGCAAGAGAGGCCAGCTGCTTTTATTAGTAAGCTAGCGCTATGCAGATTAGGTAGCTGATGGACATCTTGAGAAGGAGTTGCTACTTCCAGAACACAGTACTTCAACAATGAAAACGCTGGGTTTTTACATTAAAATTCGTATTTTTGCAAAGTATATCTATCTCTTGTAAGCATCCCATTAAAGATTCTGAAAAATGGTAAACTTAATAAATATGAAGGCTGTTATGGTTTTTGACTCTTTAAGAGGCAAGCCATGCCCACTCCCAGTGACCCTGCCCGCCTCCCCCGCCATCTTGACTCTCTCCACCTGTTCTGTCTGCACGCGTGCCCCTCTCCCCTTCCCTTTCTCTTCCCTTCCCCCTTCTCTC
>LOJH01002517.1:9262-29123 GCA_001685095.1 Ellobius talpinus
GAGAGGGAGAGAGAGAGGGAGAGGGAGAGAGAGAGAGAGGGAGGGAGGGAGAGAGAGAGAGGGAGAGAGAGAGAGAGATTATGTAGGTTATGCCAACCTCCAACTTACAATATTTTTCTTTCTTGTTAATTTTTTTGACAGGGTCTCACTATGTAGACCAGACTGACCTTGAACACACAGAGATCTACCTGCCTCTGCCTCCTCCATGCTGGGATTAAAGATGTGTGCCACCACACCCAGAAAACTCACAATCTGTCTGCTTCAGGGACCCAGGTGCTGGGTTTACAAGCATGTGCCACTATGCCCAACCTGCCTTCAATTCCTACGCCAATTCCAGTTTAGAATTCCTTAATAAATGGTCTTGATACAGCACTTGATTATAGAATTCTGTAAATGTTAGAGCTTAAGAACTCATAGAATGAGCACAGATAGACTTAAAGCCTGACAGGCAAGTGTTCAGCTTGTAACTCTTCAGTTTCCTACTTATGTAAATTAAGCATGTTACCTACTCTCCATCTCTTGGTCACCTTATCTGTAGAGGATGCTACTTCCAACCTTGCAGAGCTATCATGAGACTAAAATAAGATGGTATCTAATCTTAAGATAGCAATTTGGTATTTTCACAAATACCAAACCTAATAATATTTTTAAAGGGGGATTACTTTTATATAAAACTACTTGAATTTCAAAGTACTGAAGGAAATTCAAGGAGTATTCCTAAGAAGGAGGAGTGGAATTAGAAACAGAAGTGCAGGGTGATTCCATGGCTTTGCAAGGAGTTCAGAACAGTTATATATATACTAATGCATAGCAACTCATTCTTTCATAATCTTTTTCTCTTTCCTACCTTTCCTCTCCTTGCTTTGTGATTAAAGGCATACAATTATATATTAGAAGAATGGAACCATACCGTTTTGTAGTAATGGGTTTTCATTGATGACTAAACCCAAAGACCCACCGTGGACAATCCCTTGTCTTGTCCACGTCCCCTACTTTTATTCCTAAAAGATATATGTTATTGACCGAAAGTGTTTCATCCTAGAAAGTGCATGAATGCAGATTTTATGGAAGCCTGATGACATTCATTCCTATATGTATAGAGTGATACTTTAGAGATAACACAAGATTTCGACTCTTTAAGACTTCATTTTTAAAATAGTTTGAAATTGATAAGAGTGCTTGAGTTATTGACAACTAAATAGATAGAAACATATTCTGGTATATCTCAAAGGTCAATTACCTTTGGGGATTTCAGATATTTCAAAACTGTGGTGTTAGCCTCGTTTTCATGACAAAATACACGCATTATTCACTCTTTGCCTTATTGATGAAACCTTATCACTCCTTTACAAAGAGTGTGTGTCTTGACATGTTGCCTGATCTCCTTAGCCTCCTGGTTTCCCAAACCCTTCCCATCGCCCTCCAAAAAAAGGAGCCATGAAATTAAGAAAAAATATCCAGCTGAAAGGGCAAGGTTTTCTAGAAGAGGAAAAAGAGTGGAGAAATGAATTATTTCAGACCAAAAGCAATTATATTTTGAAGGCAGAAGCAGACATCTTCTGGCACAACTGTCAAGATGTTACAAAAAGATTAAAGGAGGTTTTTTTGTCATTTAAAATCTGTTTCTGGTTCGAAAAAAAAAGTGTGCTGTTCAGTTTGTGATTTTTAATAAGATTTCTCAATAGACTCACTGCTTTAAAAAAAAAAGTGTGAGAAAAAAAGAAGCAAAAAACTCGAAGGCCATGCAGCTAACACCACTGCAACTTTGATACTATATCATTCATTTTCTCCATTCTTGGGGATTTAGACAAGATTTTTGTGGGAGGTTATACCCCGTGCAACAACCTGTCAACAAACTGTATTTTTTGCAGAGACTTCTCAGGACTTGAGCTTCTATGTGGTTAAAGTAGAAACATCAGATTAATTCCTTTCAAAAGACTGTGAACTTTCACTTAGGCAGGCAAAGGCTGGGATTTTCCACTGTTAGCAGCATGCCAGCCTCTCCGTCACCCAACCTCAAATGGCTTAGATACAGTTCCATACCCTTTCCTTGCAATTGTGGCTCCTTCTGTTCTCTATGGAGGCTGTAGATCATCAAACTTCTGCCTGGAAGACACTGGAAAGACCTGACCAAGGTTGTCCAGTCAAAGTGGACATGACTTCCGGAATACCCCCTGCTCTCTCCCCACCTTTGTGAAAAACATTTTGCTTTGGAACATGTTCAGAATCCTAATTTTATGCATGAAAAACAAGCAACTTCCAAGTCATTCAGTCTTCTTCACCCAGCATTTCATCCCTCCTGCTGTTAGAGTTTAGTATTCACATTTGAAGGCTCCTCTTCCCCCTTGCTGGAAATCCCTTTCTCCTGGTGTGAAGAGAGGGTCCAATTCCTGGCCCAGGTTTATCTTATCAAATTAAGAAACAGAAGAACACTGCAGGAGGGAAAAGGTTACGAAGTTCTTGCCTGTCATTTTGTATCCGATGTCCATGACGTTGTTTCGGGTTTACAGTTTGAGTAGGGTGAGTCTGGGAACTGTGCGAGGCCACATAAAATAAGCATATGAGGTGATTCTTCCATGCAGACATTTAACACTTTGAAAGAAGTATGTTCTTTGCTCGTGAAGCAATTAGGGATAGGATAGATGATAGTCAGGAGGTACTAGGGATGCCTTCAGTAAGATCTACTCCCAGGAGATACAGTGACCGCTCCCAGTTGCTCTCGTCCTGCCATTGCCATCTCACCCTGAGAACACTCAGACATCAACTTTCCCTGGAAAAGTGAACCTAACAACATAGCAAGTTCCCAAATTCTCTCTCCAATACCAGTGACAACCTTCATCTTCCCTTTGTTTCATTCAAACCCCTATCAAAATTATCTTCCTCAATCATTTCATTTCATCAGATATACTCCAGGTCCTTCTAAAATACTGACATGCTTGAGTATGCTTTAACTTGATTCTTGGACCCCTTTTAAATAACATATGTAAATCAATCCTTCACCCTTCAAGTTGGCAAACTAAAATGTTAATGTGTGTTTTGTTTTGTTTTGTTTTGTTTTCAATTCTAATGTTTCCCAAAAAGAAAAGTCAAGAATCTAAAGAAGGTCATTTTGAGTGAAGAAATACAATGAGGCGCCCAGGAATTTAGAATTAGAAATATATCTAATTTCTCATTTAACTGAGCTTTGTGCCTTCAGCCAGTCACCTCTACTAACTAGTTACGTTAAAGAAGAGATATGATAAAGCTTAATACAGCATATTTATTAATTGGTAGAATGTGTCTTTTAAAAAGAAAATTTTCTAAGAAAGAGGTTGAAAGTAATGTGTTTTTATTGACATTTTTGCCCACTTCATATTTCCTGAAGTCACATGGCAAATAAAATGAAAAGAAGAAGATCAGGGTGAGACAAAATAAGTATTAAAAATCATAATTATTGTACACTAGCAAGGTCTCCTACCATCACCTAGATTTTCCCTATACATTGTCTTATCCAATTTGCATAACAATATCCAAACACAGGATTATGATCTTAATTGATGAAGCACTAGGAAGAGATAAGGGAACTAAGTCAGTGTTGTAACATGAATGTTTGTGATTCCTTTCTCTAGATTCACACATAGAAACCATAACCATCAATATAACTTATTAAGAGACAGGGCCTTTGGAAAGGGATTAGATCATGTCTTCAGTACCTTCATAAATGGTACTTGCATCCTTCCTAGGACAGATATGAGGGCCAGAGGTTTGATTTAGTAGTAGAAAACACATGCCTCACACTTACAAGACCCTGCATTTAATCCCTGGAACCAGAGGGGGAGAAAGAGACAGAGAAAGAGATAGACAGACTGAGAGTCAGAGAGAGAGAGAGAGAGACAGAGAGACAGAGAGAAGTAGACAAAGACAGAGACAGAGGCAGACAAAGAGACAGAGAGAGATGGAGACAGACACAGAGAGAGAGAGCACTTCATCCCCTTCCCTCTTCTCCTTCACTTGAGGATTCAGTCCTCTGCGATGAGGACGCACAAACCCCAAGACACCAGATCTGCCAATGCCTAGATCTTGGACGTCTAAGCCTCCAGAACTATGAGAAATACATTTCTGTCCTTTAAGCTACCCAATTCACAGTAGTTTGCTATAGCAACTCAAACTGGTGAATAAGTACAGACCTCTGAAGCTCAGCTAACCAATGACACAACGAACACATGGGTCAGGTTGCTCCTCCTGACCCAGCAACCATGTGGAAGATAGAATTCCTCACTCCAGCTCCCTACCTTCAGAAGCCTGACCACAACAATCAAGAGATCATAATTCCCCAGGGCAAGCCTACCTGCTCGGTGTATCTAATTGAGAGGAAGGGGTGACAGAGGTGCAAACAAAAGGGAGAGAAATGGGCTCAGAGTATTTTGTGTTTGTCAATGTGCAGTTGGCATGGGAGTGACCCATGGTATTGAAACAGGACTGGCTGTGGGGAGAGAGGAGCCGGTGGAGGATGAAAGTGAGACAGACAACTCGGAATTTTCCCCTTTTGAATTTCAACCTGTTGGATAAAAACAATAGCAAATGAGGCACTGAATATGCATGAGGCAGGGAAGGTATTTTAAGTTTTTCAGGAGACAGCTCGCTGAACGGAATTGCTAATTATGTCTCACATTGCTCCGTCCAATTCAGTTAGCTTGATTATGGCTGAGTTGTCAACTCCCCTGCTCTTGAGGTTCCACGGTTTCGGCCTGATCTGAAGCTTAATACTAAATTAGAATTACATTTTTTTTTAAAAAAATGTTTTCCCTTATTGAAGTGCTAGCTTTAACCATTGTGACAATATAACCTTTCTCAACAAAAATAAAATTAAAGCCGCCAAGGGTTCAGATTCAAGGGTTTGTGGAGTTGGTGGAATGTGAGGAATGTAATCGCAGCTGTGACAATTGCAAATTAAGATTGAACAATGAGCCAAATTAAAAGGGTGAGAAAGAGCAGAACACCATATGGAGTAACTCGCTGCTACCCCCACAGGATGTCTTTGATTTCTTAGGATGGGCAGGATTAGTCAGCTGAGGAATGGACTGAACAGAGCCTGGGCTCTCACTAGCCCCAGCCACTGCCTTCATCAGGTCAACCCAGTAGCCTTCCTTTAGCTTAGTCTCTTTGCTTTTAAGGTGGAATTTCACATCAACCATGGTACTTACGGTCTAAGAGGGGAATGGAGTGTGAAGCAGAGCCCTCATAGGACACTTAAACCAGTTCCGGACCCCATCCAACTCTGTTCCACTCTTCACCACGGCCACAGAATAGCTGAGAAAATAACTAAAGCAGAGAAGGATCTGGTTTGCTACCGGGCCAGATGTTTGGGTCCATCATGGCAGAAAGGTTGTGACGGAGCAAGCAGCCAGCCTTATGGTAAACAGGAGGCAGAGGAAGGAGAGGAGACAGGACCAGGGCACAGCCCCAGCCACCTACTTCTTCCAGCAGAGCCGCTTCTCCTACCTTTCATTACAATATGATGATATTGTTAATTTGTTGAGAAATTAAGCAGATGGTTAGGTCAGGGCCCTTGAAAAACGATCACTATCCACAGACCCAACAGCTACCCATAGGCTCTCCATGCAAGAGCCTTTGAGAGATATTTTAGGAGTATGGGAGGAATTCACATAAATGCAGAGGAAAGAGAGCATGAGAGACGCCATCAAACGACTATTATTAGAGTAAGTTCCTTCACACCCTTTTGTCAAATCCATTCTGTTCTCGTCCAGCCTTCATGAACACATGAAGGACAACAGACGGTTAGAGAGGGAATAAAAATGAGGATGCCAACAACTCTGCCTGGGGCACATCTAATGCCTCACCCCAAAGGGAAAGTAGCAGTCTCCCCACCTCTTTGTAAGAGTTGTGAAGGTCTAGAATACTGGCCCAAAGCAAGGATGAAGTCAGAGGTGTGGGAGCACATTGGGTGACTGGCAACGGTAGCAACAGCAGCAGCAGCTGGCAAAGCAGCATAATTTGGAGAGAAGGGGTCATAGCTGAGAACGTTTGTAACATATCTCCTAGAAATGAGCTGGGCAAAGGGGTAAAATATTTCCTAAGATGGTTGGACACTGAGATAGAGTTGGGAAATTATGGCTACAATATAAGAAACACAGAGTATCCTCTTCAGGAGCCATGGGAAGAGATCCAGGCCTCACTGGCCTCGAGCTCGAGCCAGTTGCTAAGTTGTTAACAACCAGGCTGCTGACCTTATATATATCAGGGAGTTCAGCCTGCATCATGTGGAACAGAGATGAGCCACCCCAGCTGAGCTGTGCCCAATAGCAAAAGTATAAGTAATAAATGGTGGTTATTTTACGATAACTGATACAGTCAGTACTAAATATACTACATTTATTCCTGGTAAACCCCACTTTCAAGTCAGAGGGAAAAAATAGATTATGAAAGCCATCCTAATTGTTCCCAAGCAATGTCTGAGGCTGACCTTAATCAGTGGCACTAGAGCAGTAACAATCATCTTTCATACTAAAATTCAAGTTTCAGCTACAGTGCATCGTTCTGCCTGAGCAGAAAAGTCTCCAATAGCAACAGATTCTATGCCCACATCTGTCTTCCCTGAATAGCATCAGAGGAGTGTTATGTACATGCACTTCAGCCTCAGAGATATACCAACCTCAAAAATGAGTTGGGGGCTCAGGGTACCACAGCGTTATGCAAGCTTGGTTATTCACTGTACTGGGTTGCTGGCATCTCCATCTGGAAAAGAGAAAATAAAAGTCACATCTACGACTAAAGCAGCCAAATGACAGAAAAGGGGAAAGAGAAGCCAGCTGCAAGAAAGAAAAAAAAGCATAGTAAGTAGCAAACAAACGCATTCAGTGTTGTATGGTGGATGCTGTTTTCTGTTTTCCCCTTTGATGGGTGACTCTGTTAGTCCACCTGTCTCAAGAATAACCAGAAGATGTCCTAAGCAATATGCAAAATAGTTTTCCTCTTTTGAAATCTAAGTGATGGAGAAGTTGAAAGGTATCATTGTTTTCTTAAATCTGAAATTTCCCTTATTTCTGTTTCTCATCCTGTCCTTCTTTGACCTAAACTCAAGTATCATTGTTAAGATGGAGGCTTTCTTAAACAGACCCACCACCACCACCCCAACTAAATTTTCTGTGTCCTCACATATCCCCATGGCTCCAGCTTGGTTAAGGTTCCATTAGCTCTATCTGAGCCTACTATCCATTTTGAACTCTCAGTGATTGTGGAAATACAGGCATATTTCATATTTTCAATGATATCAGATTAGGCTGTCATCCTTAAGCAGCCAAGGTGGAGAAATTAAAATCACATCATGAAATGTAGCAACCATTTATTCACTTGAACTCTTCCTCACAAAGGCTCTAGAGGCAAGTACATCAAGATGTTGTTTATAATTAAGTAAAATTACCCCCAAAATATATCCTGTTGCATATGATTTGTTATGTCTCTGGATGCCTGACTTTAAAGAGAGAGTAACTGGTTGTATTGCAAGAGGTTTGCCTGCTTGCTGTGATGATGGATGTCAGTTGGAAGGCTCAACCCAGTGCTGATGGTGCTTATAAGAAAAGTGTTCTCATGAGCCTAGTCAAAAGGTTCAGACCCCCCCATTTTTCAGTCTCAACAATATAACACAGACCCAAAAACTAAACTTAACTCCATTTCCTATATGTTAATATTGAGCCCCACCTCTGTCACTAAAGACAACTTGAAAGGAAAAGTCCAAAGGAAAGCAAACCTAAGTCCTCACTGGGAAGAAACTGCAAACATCAGACTAACCAAGGGGAAGAAGCACAAAGGAGTCTCTGCCTTATGTCCCTTCTATCATATTCAAGATGCATCCTCTGACTGGAAGAGAGGTCAGGGCCTCAAGATGGTGCTCCTGCAGCTGCCTCCGAAGTGAGCATTTACCACGAATTGCTTCCTTCCTCTCCCTAATCCTCTTACTGGGTGGCCTGCTGGAGATCTTTCTTTGATGTTTACAATAAACTGCTTCAGAGACTGTTTAACTACTGCACTTCTGAAGGCAACTCTGTGATATACCTTGGAACAAACACCATCCTATAAATAAAAGAATCTAGCTTTTTCTTTTTCTTCCTAAAAATTTTAATACTGAACAATATATCCAGAAAAGGCACAAAAAATATTCGATATCGGCTATTTCTGACCATGAATGCAGCTTGCACCACCCATTCCTCTGGGAAGCCACTGCTCCCATTCTTCAGTCATGTGTCAGTGTTATGAGAGACAGTCCTAGTGCCATGTGGTCAGGACTGGGCAACATGCTAAGATTTAAATAACAAATTCTCTTCATGGCACTACAGGTCCAGAGCAGTAATATGGCCTGCGTACAATCAATTACATCATTTCATCATAATTTTTATTTTTTTCAATTCTGAGAATCAAACCCAGAGTCTATAATATTAGGTAAAACATGATTTTGTGTGTGTTTCTGTGTGCATGTGTATGCCTTCATATGTGTGGGTATTCTGGTGTGTATTCTGGTGCCCACAGAAGGCAGAAAAAGACATCAGATCCCCTGGAGCTAGAGTTACAGATGGTTGTAAGCTGCCAACATGGGCACTAAGACCCCTGAACAGCAGTAAGCACTCATAACCACTAAGCCACCTCTTCAACCCCACACAATGATTTTCTTAAGTCAATGAAGTATTTCATTTTAAATTAGAGAACCTAGTGGCAACAAAATGTCATTACACCCAAGCACAATCCCTGTTTGCAGTGAATGATTGAGCCTAAAAGAACCAAATCAAAAAAAGGGACCAGATCACAATGTGAGTCTCTGGGGAGTCCCCATCCTAACCACTCTTGAGAGCATCATTAGATTATATACATACAGTGAGGTCTGTGTAAATATAGATACTGAAGAGGATTAACTACTATACTCTCTTCTGCTTCAGCAAAAGTTGTTGATATAACCAAAGAACCCTGATGATTGGCATAGTTATTATTTTTTCTCTCCAAAGATGGAAACTTGAAACACAGAGGAATTAAGTAATGTTTCTAAGATCACAATGATATGAGTGACAGAAACTTACACAAGCTAAGCTCATTAGAACTCCAGAGTCAAGGCCCTTAATGATCAGAATATATAACCTATTAAGCAAAGCTATTGCTTTGTGTAAGCCATTTTCAGAGTAAATCCAGAAACAAAGATGTTCTTTTGGGAAAAAAAAAAAAACCAAAACGGTTCTGAAAGAGAAATAGGAAGGGGCTGGTATTGTGTAAAGAGCTGTGCTGGTGAGTTTTTAGTGTCAGCATCACCTGGGGTCGTCTGGGAAGAGAGAAGGACCTTCCATGGAAAATTTGTTTCATCAAATTGTCTTGTGACCATATCTTTCAGAGACTCTCTTCAACTGATGATTGGTGTGGGACAGCCCAGCCCGCTGCGGGCAACGCCATTCCCTAGCATCCCTAAGAAAACTATCTGAACATGAGTTAGACAGAAAGCAGCATCCTCCATGGCTTCTGCTTCAGTTCTGCTTGACTTCCCTCAATGGTAGATTGTGATCTGGAAATGTAAACCAAATAAGCCCTTTCCTCTTCCAAGTTGCTCTTGGTTGTGATGTTTACTAAAACAAGAAGAAGGCAAACTAAGACAATGGCAGTCTTCAAAAATACTTATGTTAGACACAACTTGGTTTCTCCTTCAAAAAAGCTCTCTGAAGTAGACAGTGCAAGGATTTTGCTATCCATTTTGCACGTGGGGTTAATTATGGGATGAACTGAAACCAAATCTGGACACTGCCCTTCTAAATTCAAGCCAGTTCTTCTCTCTTCACCACACTAATTATCACCTTTTCAGTCACAGAAGCATTGCTATGACATTTAGAAAAAAGATAAAGTTTAGAGACCAAGAATTTAAATCTCCCACTCAACACCAAGCCACTTGAGAAATTTTTGATTAAAAAAACTATCCAAAACTGTAAACAGTAAGGAATTTTTATCAGTCATAGTAATTCTTATTTTCATTTCAATATATTTTAATTGAAACAGAATTATACTGCTTTCTACCTTTTCCTTCCATCCAGTCTCTCCCAGTCACCCTCCCTCAAACACCTTTGAAAGTCTCCCACTCTCTCAAGCTGATAGCACCTTTCTTTGATTTTGTTTGTTTGCTTGTTTATTTGAGGCAGGGTTGGTCTATGTAGCCCTGGCTCTCCTCGAACTAGCTCTTGTAGACCAGACTAGCCTCAAACTCACAGAGATCTGCCTGTCTCTGCCTCCCAAGTGCTGGGATTAAAGATGTGTACCACCACTGCCAGTTCTTTCTTTAATATTTTATTGTTACATATATAACATTGGTTATCCAATGCAGAGTGGTCAGCCTCATAACTATATACACACTAACTCATGTACATATATGTACTGAGTATTTTCTTCTAACTCTTTTTATATCTTTTTCTATTATGTATTGAGGATTTTCTTCTAATTCTTTTATATCTTTTTCTAATAATTTATTTTTATTTTATATGAGTTGGTGTTTTGCCTTCTGTGTGAGGGTGTTGGATCCCTTGCAATTGGAGCTACAGACAGTTGTGAGCTGGGAATTGAACCTGGGTCCTCTGGAAGAGAAGTCAGTGCCATCTCTAACCTCTGAGCCATCTCTCCAGCCTCCTAATTCTTTTATATCTTTCAATTTTGATTTTAAATGTTTTTAAGCAAGGTATTATATGAAAATAGCTTTCATCCCTCTATGAATTTGATAATTCATAAGCATATGTTATAGATTAATCTAATTGTTTTACTCTCTATATATAGATATACTCTCCTTGTTTTCTCTTAACCATTATTTCTACAATCTTAGTAAACAATTTATATTTATATTTATCTCTATAAATATAAAAGAGAGTTGGTCAATGGCAGTGTATGCCTTTCATTCTAGCACTCCGGAAGCAGAGCCAGGCAGATCTCTGAGTTTAAGGCCAGCCTCATTATAGAGCAAGTTACAGGAGAACCAGGGCTTTATAAAGAATGCCTGTCTGGAAAAGGCAATAAATAAATAAATAAATAAATGAATGAATGAATGAATGAATGAATGAATGAATGAATGAATGAATGAATGAATGAATGAATGAATGAATGAATAAATAAATAAATAAATGGCAAAGAACAGGGAGAAAATATAAAGAAATGTTATTCATAAAAACACAAGGTGTATCAGTTGATTTTTTTTAATGTAAGTCTACAATAGAAATGTACATTTATATTTATATGAAATGATTGAATACAACCCTTAATTACAGAATTGTTACAAATAGTGAAAGACATGTCTTCAAGTAAAAAGGGGATGGGAACTATTAGTAACAGTAATTTACAGGAAAAGAAACCTAAGGAGACTGATGAATAAACAAACTGTGACAACTTCACTTGTGACATGGGGAAACTGTCACATTCGTCTACTGCTACAAACTCAGCAATAATTGGTACCTTTGTGAAATTCGGGGAGCATCTAAAAGATTGCTCTATATTATCTATTGACTCTCCTCCTAGGGACTTGCCCAAAGAGGCAAAGATGTGGGAAAGCTGTTTCATTTCAAGGTGTTCACTGCAATAGCCCATGAACAGCTGTAACATTAAACAATGACTGACTTCATTTGTTACTTTTCTTGTCACTTGACGCAGCACTGACAGAAGCAATTTGAGAATGAGAAGATTGGTTTAAACCCACGGTTTAGAGGGTTTGGAGCACCACAATGGGAAAGCAAGGCCGGTAAATGCTTGATCTGTGGTGGTAGGAGTTTGCTTTGTGGCTGATTCACATCTTAACAGACCGGAAAGCACAGAGCTCATGCCAGAAGTAGGACCAAACTGCAAACCTACAAGACCCAAATCCCAGCAACAGTCCTCCTCCTTCCAGGCCCCACCTCATTAAGGTTCTTCAACCTTCCAAAATAGCCCCACCAACAGCAACCAAGTGTTCAAATATATCAGCCTATGGAGGACATTTGGCATTCAAACCATAACAATGACCAAACAATTGTTTACAATATTACAATGATAGTGTAGGAAGTCCTTCTGTATATGTGTTGCTTTTATTGGTTAATGAATAAAAAAAGTTGCTTTGGGCCTGTAGCAAGGCAGAACAGAGCTAGGTGGGGAAAACTAAACCGAACGCTGGGAGGAAAAAGGCAGAGTCACGAGGCGTCATGGAGCCACAAGAGAGAAAAGACTTGAGCCGCCAGCTGGAACCTTGCTGGTAGGCCATGAGCCTCTTGATAAAATATAAAATAATAGAAATGGATTAATTTAAGATATGAGTTAGCCAGAAATACACTTAAACTATTGGCTAAGCAGTGATTTTAATTAATACAGTTTCTGTGTGGTTATTTCTGGTGTCTGGGCTGCCAGGAACGAACAAGCAGCCTCCTACTACACAATGGAATATTTTACAGTCTTAAAAATATGACTATAAGAATTCTGCTAAACTCAGAAAATCTTTTTTGGGAAACAGATAAGTTGGGGAAGTCAGGAGAGTTTCCCAAATCAAGGAGCTCTAAACTGAGACATGAAAGAAGAATCTCATAGTTTGGATCTTAAATATTCCCCATAGACCCAAGTCTTGTTCACTAGTGCAGGCCTATGAGGGAATGATGGAAACTTAAGAAGTAATGGCTTATTGGAGGTCTTCAAGTCATTGGCAACACGACCTCAAAAACAGTAGGACCCAGGCACCTTTCTTTTCCTCTTATGTCCTAAAATGAGCAGTGTCAACATCACTATGCCATTATGACACAGGCTTCCAACATGATATCCTGCCCTGTCCCAGCAATGGGTCTGCCTGATCATACACTAAACCATGAATCAAAATAATAAGACTTTCTCCCTTATAAATTGAGTATCTCAACTATTTGCTATAGTGAGGAAAATCTCACTGACAGAGAGAAGGAGAGTTACCGGGGTAACCAAAGGGTAGGCCAGTAAAGCATCCAAATACACACTACTTGACTATTGACTATTTCTTGCAAACTGTGTATATTGCTGAGAAAAGTATGTGGATGCAGAAAATAAAAGAATGGCTAAGGTGAAACGGAGCAAAAAACTGGGTATTTGCTTAAGGATACAACCCATCGATGCGTGGGATGTTGTGCTAGCCAACGCCTCTCAGGGACAAGCTCTAAACTGCTTTAACTAGAGAAGAAGTTAAGAATAACTCCAGCATGAGCCATACTTCCACACTTGTGTGTCTTTAGTTACAAATGACTATTTACCTGTCAGTTGGGCTGAGAACACCATCGGTTTGCCTTTGAAGTGAACCTCTCAGATTCTTCTTTTTTTTTTAAGCTGTTGAAGGCTTACTTGATCTAAGTCTCAGGCACGTTTGAAGTTGTGACTTAATGGAAGATTATTTTTACTCACAGTGATCAAGCAGTTAATGAGATAAAGTAGTGAGGAGACAAGCTTAATAGAATATGTGGTTGCTCCGCATGTTAATCTTTATAAAAGGCAGAATGGAAATAACAGGAAACCAGGAAGAAATGGGGACAGATGGCTGAACAGCTCAAAGACAGGAAAAACAACTCTTTCCTACATGGGCTTTTCAAAAGCAAGCCCTTCCAATACAAAAGAAAAAAGATGGCACCAAAGAAAGGGAAGATGGAAAACCAAGGCTGAAAGATTCCCAGGCGTTGTCACCGTGCGACCCTTATCTAATCCTTGCCACTTCCCTGCCACTCCTCTAAAGGGCAAAATCCATCTGGAGCAGTGACTACAGGTTTCCAATAAAGAAAGACAGACAGCACAGACAGTCACCATCTCTGTCCAGGCCGCAGTATGAGCCATGCTGACTTCCATGAGTTAACAAGATAAGGGGGACTCTTCAACCTCACAGGATTCAGATGCCATACGCTGTGGAGGCCACTGATGCAGGTGGCAAAAGAGGGAAGAGAATGCCAGCTCCGTTTCCTAACCCAACCTCCATGTTAGTTCTAAAGCATTGCTCTTGGTGGTGGAGGAGGTGGGAGGGGTCGTTCTGCTTTGCTTCTTTTTCCATCCAGAACAGACCAAAAACCCAAGCCACTTCCTTTTCAGTTCAAATCGGAAAACATATGAAAGCAAGATAGTCATGGGGAAAGAAAAGAAAACCCCCGTTAGAAGTTATCTGCTTAATTAATGGGTTCAACCTACTGATATGGAGATAAAACCAACAGTGACCAAATTTTGAACTAGTTTTGAAAAAATGGCAAAGCTGAATCTCCCAATGGTGCTCTAGGAGCCTCTGAATCTTAATCGTACTCCGAGTGTGTTAAAGATCCCTGGCCAGGTATGGTAGTACATGCGCAGCGCTCAGGACGCAGAGGCACGTGCATTTCTGAGTGTCAGAGGATAGCCTAGATGTTCTACAAGCTGAGTTCCAGGACAGTCAGAGCTACATAGTGAGATAATGTCTCAAAAAAGAAAAAAAGAATAAAGAAAAATATTCCTGATTCTGCATTCTCAACTGTTTTGATTTGTTGGAATAATGGTAGGACAAGAGAATCAGGGCTTTTCAAACATTTGAACATATTTCCTTTCTATTGCTTTCACTTTTGCAGTGATTGGAGGATTGTATTTCTGCCAGAGCTTGTTAAAGATGGGTTTGAGAAGAGGAAAAAATGATAACCAGGCTTTATAGCTGGAAACCAGAGACACTGGTGGAAATGGCAGCCCTTAAAGGAAACATAGCCTGGTTTTTTTCCTCCATGCTTTGGTTCTACTAACCCAAGTACTCAGAGTTAGTCCCAGGGCTTCTGTCTTTGTGGATAATGTGGATAATGTGACATCAAAAAGGGCAGACTGGTAGAACTCAAACCAGCTATAGATCACTTCCCTCATTCAATAGTACACGTTTCTCTAGTCTACATAATATTGAGAGCTATATAGGAGATGGGCGTCTGCACAATCCTATCTTCCATTCCCCACCAAGGTCACCTTCAACCCTTACCACATATTCTCTTCTAACCTCACATGCAGGACTCTGCTTATCCCCCTGAGCAGGGTGCTCTTAACATTTTACATCTCTCCATCACTGCTCTCCACCACAGCTTCCAACTGCAGGAACGTTCCTTTATTGTTCATGACTTCAGTCCTTCATTAAGAGTGATTTTGTTTTTATTTTATTTAAAATTTCTAGGAATGGGAAAGGTATACAGATTTTGGCACTTTATTTTTGGACTGCTGGAAATAGACTTCCTTAGCAAGCACCACAAGTGATTCTTAGCCACAGTCTAAAGTTTGAGAACATTATAGCCTTCTGTAAGCAATGAGACTTACTTGTGGTATAATAGCAGGGTATGAAACACATTTGTTTCATTTCATCCTTGTAACAAGCTTGAAAAATAAGTAGTGCTAGTATCATCATTCTAATTTTTTCCTGACAAAGCCTAGTCAGACTAACTTTTTTGCCCAAAGACATAAAAAAATTAAACAATCACAAAAAAAGACATCTGATCTCTTGATGATTGGCTCACTGCATCATATTTCATCATTTCCCAAGTTATAAGCTAAGCTTTCCAGAACATCTGTACCTGTCTAAAGAGTCCAAATCAATGTGAAAGAAGTTTGGTAAGCTGTATCCAAAGGCCATAAATCTATTTATACTTTCCTCTTCTGTGTATACTGGACACTGACACCCTTGTACATGACCACAGAATTTTGAGGAAAAGTAACTTCTCCAGTCTTCATGTGGTACTGGACAGCTGTCATCTCAGTCACTTGGGAGGATTAAAAAGAAGAATAAAACCTACCTAGGCACCAAATTGAGACCTGTGTCAAAAATAAATAAATAAATAAAATGTTTTAAAATAATTTTTGGAGTAAAATTATCTATTTTTACTAAGGAATGTGGTTCATGCCTATAAATCCAAGCATTCAGAGTGCTAAAAATTTTCATGAGCTTGGGGTTCACCTTGAGTACAATACAAGTTGAGACTAGCTCTGATTATATAGAAAGGCCCTATATGGTAAACAAATGAACAAACAGAAGAACCAAAACAACCATTAGGAATATATGGAATGTGATTATAATAATTATATAATTCTCCATATGGATCAACAAGGATTATTACTATGTCCCTGGCTCTTCATGATCCAGTCGCTCCTCAGGGTTCATGTTCACAGCAGAACTGAACGAGAACTCAGGCCCTCCTCTGCCCCCTACTTAGCACATGACCAGCCCAACCATATATGTTCCACATGCATCCCCTGTATGCCTGGAAACAACTAGAGATTTCCTTTTTTCCAGACTAACTCTTAATGTTCTCTAAAGAAATCTACAATGGAATTAACTTTATAGCCATTGATCTCCACCTTCCTAACGCTGTGACCCTTCAGTACAGTTCCTCATGCTCTGGTGACCCCCAACCATCAAATTATTTTTGTTGTTACTTCCTAACTGCAATCTTGCTATGTTATAAATCACAATGTAATTATCTTTGGAGTTAGAAGTTTGTCAAGGAATTTGAGACTCACAGGTTGAGAACCGATGGGTAGGAGGGTTCACCTTGCTCCAACTGGCCTTTTTGCACATGTCACGTACCTACAATGCTTTTCTGCTCTGCCCAGGGTTAACAGCACCTTTTTTCTCCTTACAGTTCTCTGCTTTACCCCTAACTTTAAAGATCACAGTGAATGGTGTCTTTCCTGTAGAAGACATGCCAAGAATTTTCACACACAATCAAATTGCCATGAAAACTTAAAAGAATTTGTTTAAAAAGGAGTTAATTAATTTTATTTTAGTATTGTTGTTCAAGTGCCTTTGAAATTTCTGTCTCTGTTTTCTCCTTCAGGGCCAACCTAGTTCCCTTTAGTCCCTTTAGCACAGCGTAATTTGCATGAATGTAAAAACATTTTATCTGTATTAACATTCAGAACATGATTAGTCTATATAGTTAGGCTCAGACCAGGCAAGAAAACAAAGTATTCGCAAGCATAAGGACAGGTATTGTTTATTCCTTCCATCTAACGCTCAACTGCCATCCCGGGATGTGGTAGCCATTTGCTGTCAGTGGCCATGGTGGAGGAACAAGTTACAGCATTAATAATGAAGAAAGTTAACTAAAATGTTAGGTACAAACTTGGCAGTATAGCCCAGCTGGGAGAGGGCAGGCTTGCCAACACTCACAATGCCCTGAGTTGAAGCCCTAAGAGTAAAAACACCCATATAAACTTGAGTGCCTGTAATCCCAGAACTCAGGAAGTAGAGGCGGGAGGATCAGAAATTGAAGGCCAACCTGGATCACATGAGACCCTAAGGAAAGCAAAGGAAAAGAGGCACCAACAGACCTGGTAGGTGCACTCTTGGAATCCCATCGCTTGGGAAGTGGAAACAGAAGATCGGGAGTTTAAGGCCATTATTGGCTACATCATGAGTTTGGGAATGTTCTGGGCTACATGCAACCATGTCTAATAAGACAAAAGCAAAAAACAGAAACCAGTGAAGAAGAGAGGAAGGGAGTGGTGGAGCGAGGGAAGGAGAGGAGAGGGAAGGCGGCTCAAAGTTTGGCAACAGTTATAAAAATACTTAAAAATCATCTCCTGGTGAATAAAGAGCCACAAAGCTCCTGGTTTTCAAGTCAAAACTGCACCAGTAAATGGAAAAATCTGAAAGCATTTTTAAAAATAAGTATTATTCTAGATAGAAAGGGTAGCTTAAGCCCTAGCTAAGCTTGAATATGGTGGCTTAAAAAGAACTTAAAAATAGGTCCTTGTCTGGAAGCCACAGAGTCCAAAAGCAATTGTCACAGAGGAGCTGTGCACGAGGCCTCTGGTATTCTGGGATGAGAAAATCTCCAAAGGGAAAAAGCTGCATCCTCTCCAGAAACAAAATTTAGTTTGACACTGGTGGAAGATTCTAGAACTCAACAAGGTTTCAGACAGCTGTATAGGTGCAATGCTATAGCAGACACAGCCCATGGATACAGCAAGAGCTTGGCAACTACCTTATAAATGTGGACGTAGGTACTTGGAGTGTTTCATTGCACTTGACCAACTTGTAATTGTTCTCCCATCGAGGGTTTCCAAAGGGATATGTGGTGGAGGATGAACCTGTTTTCCTTTGTTAGTGTCTGTCCCATTGAGGGTTGATGATGATGTCTGTTACATGTCACTCACCATGCTGGCTTGGCCTCACCAACAGGACTCTTCTGTTTGACAGGAAAAGCCCACTGATGTGTCCCTCACTAATGGTCACAGCCATGACAAATTGCTGTAAACGTCTCTAAGTACATGTTCTCTTGATCTCAACAGGAAACATGCAATGTCGAACCACAGAACACACTTCGGCACACACTTCGAATATCTCTGGTACAAAGACAGAGATGGGGATGCAGAGATGCTGAACAGTGAAGAACAAATGCCCCTCTGGCAGAAGTCCTGAGTTCAGTTCCCAGCACCCACAGAGGGCAATTGACAACCACTTCTAATTCCAGCTCCAGGAGATTTGACTTCCTCTTCTGGCCTCTGTAGACACTGCACTCCTGCACAAACCCACACAAAGACATAATTAAAAGTGAAATTATTTTGAAGACATAGTGGCTTCGTCTCAGCTATTTGTTATAGATGAAACAAAATTTAGCACCGACAAAAACAGATAATTAAAGAAAACAAATGTTATACTTCTTATTAACTTTTTGATAAGTTTACTTGATAGTTATCCTGTAAAGATAGCTGTCTTGACACCGAAAAAGAATCTGATCTTATAAATGTTTTGTACCAACAGATTTTTCAGTTCTAGCTTTCTTGATTTGTAAATTCAAGTATCTGTTAATAAACACAAGGCTCTAATTTGTTATTAAGCTCAAAATAGAATATTAATCAACAATATAAAAGAATCAAGCATGGTTTTTACTATGGAAACATATTATTATTATAATTTATCATATAGCCAATTAAAGAATTAAGATCTGTTCAGTCAGTAAGAGTTTCTATTAAATATGCTTTTAGACATGGCAACTGCAAGATGATTTAGAGGGTTCAATGATCTGATTTGGTCATTCTACATTATATTCACATATTATCACATCAGGAGTGGGCATGGTGGGGCACATCTGGGCTCCTAGGTCTCAGGCAGGTCAAAGCCAGTCTGAAGTTGCATAGGAAGTACTAAGACATCCTGAACTCCACAATGAGACCTACTCTCAAAAGAAAAAAATCATATCACTTTGTACCCCAAAATTTCAGCTATTACTCGTCAATATGCAATAAAAATAATAAAAAATAAAACACAAGCAGCAAATGAAGGAGAGAAAGGCACATCCTTAACCTGATAAATAACTTCAAAACAGAAACTTATATCAAATAGAATATTTAAGAAAGAAGGGCCAAAATATTTCCTTTCAGGTCAGAAGCTAGCCCTTGCTCAATCATGCAGAGCAGAAGTAGAGAGAGATAAGCCAAAAGGAGAGCACGCATGCGAACTATCAGACAGAAGAACTGTCAGTATCCATCAATATACAGAACTTTCCACAGAAAACCAATTAAAACTATATGAAGACTCAGATAGTGTGTTAGAAATCTGATTGATTTTTTTTTATTTTACAACATATATTCAGTGGTGGGGAAAGTGTGTGCACACACAATACAGCACTCAAGTGTGAAGGTCAGTGAACAACTTGTGAGAGTCAGTTCTCTTCCACAACTAGGGCTCCAACTCATGTCCTTAAGCTTGATAACAAGAACCCTTATCCCCTGAGCCAACTCACCAGATGGAGGATCAATTTTTTAAGGTCACATTCTAATACACCAACAAGTTAAGAGGAAATCTGATGCTGCTATCCTTATAGTCTGCCTTTAAAAGTGATACTGGGGGCTGGAGGGATGGCTCAGTGGTTAAGAGCATTGCCTGCTCTTCCAAAGG
>LOJH01002517.1:29152-41091 GCA_001685095.1 Ellobius talpinus
TGCTCTTCCAAAGGTCCTGAGTTCAATTCCCAGCAACCACGTGGTGGCTCACAAGCATCTGTAATGAGGTCTGGCGCCCTCTTCTGGCCTTTAGGCATACACAGAGACAAAATATTGTATACATAATAAATAAATAAATATTTTTAAAAAATTTAAAAGTGATACTGGAACTGCAAATAGCTGAAGGGACCTGTCCTGGAACTAACTCTTGTAGACCAGGCTGGCCTCAAAGGCACAGAGACCCGCCTGCCTCTGCCTCCTCCTGAGTGCTGGGATTAAAGGCGTGCACCACCGCCGCCCGATGTTGAAGGGAATCTTGAAGTCCTGGGAGTCCACACACAAGACTCAAGCCTTTTGCTGAGGACACTACTTTGGGCTGCTGCTATTTTTGTCATGGAATATCCCCTAATGGACCATATATTAAAGGCCTGGTCTCCAGCTTGGCCCTATTTGGAGGTGGCAGAACCTTGAAGAGGCACGTCCCCATAAAAGTCTTTAGCCGGCAGAGAGTATGCGTTTAAAGAAGATTGTGGGACTCCAGTCTTCTCCCCTTTCTCCTTTAGGCTGCTTTCCTGCACTCCTGACTTTCTCCACAATGAACACCCACCAAGGTTTCAGACCAAAATCAACAAGGCCAACCAACCACAGACTGAGAAACCTCTGAAGCCCTGACTTAATTAAGCCTTTCTTCCTTGTATGTTGGTTATAGCAGATATTTTGTAACAGAAATCCGACACACCCAAACCTATATGTGTCGCGAGGACTCATTCGAGCTGCAGTGGATTGGCAAGAGGAAGCGAGGCTGCAAAACCCCGCCCAAGCTCTGCCAGCCCTTTTTAATTTGTTCTAAACAAATTAGTGTCTAAACAATAGCCAGCTTAGACCAAAACGGTGAAAATTTCATTAACATAAGTCAAATTCTGCCTTTTGATTCACAAAGGAATTGATACAAATATGAGACAGGAGCCGAACAGGAGCTTATGAAATACAGATGTGAGGCAACTGGCGGATAGGCACCCACAGTGGGTGACAGCTATTAGAAAAAGCTATTAGGAGATTATAAATTGCAATAACAGCCAGGAGATGAAAAAAAAAAAAAACCTCCTGGCCTCTGCAATAGCCTGGTAGCATCAGGAGGCCTTGTAGCAAAGGACCAGGAGGTCATAAATTATTTTCCTGCTTCTATGCTACCAAACCTACATCCCTTCCCCGTGCCTCTGAGTGGGCTCCATGACAACTCTGGTCAATAAAATGCAGCTGGTTCTCCAACAGCCTCTGGGCCCAGAACTGAAAGTCCTGGCAGCCTCTACTTTTCTCGTAGAGTAGTTACCTCCCCTGTAAAAGGTCCAGCTTCCCTGAGACTACCATGCTGTGAGGAAGCCAAGTCACACAAAGTGGCCCTTTAGAAAGGTAGAACCCTATCTGTTCACAAGATATTCCAGACTCTGGTTATTCGAATCATCCCAAACCAGTAGCTGAAGACATCAAGTGATAAAGCCATCTTGGAAAGCAAGTCCAAGCCAAGCCAGCCCCACTGCCAATCTGACAGTGACCCCATGAAAGACCCAAGCAAGAATCACAGAGATTAATCCAGTCAGCCTCCAGATTTGCAAGCCATCATTATTGCAGTATCATTCTACATATTGTTATAGCATGTATAAAGACACATGCAATAAAAAGTTACTAGGGGCAAGCGAGATAGATCCGCAACTAATGGTACTCACAATACAAATCTGATACCCAGAATATATATGGTAGAAGGAAATAATTCTTGTTAATTGTACTCTGCCCTCCTCATGTACACCATGTCAAGGGCATGCACACATGTGCACACACACTCATACTTTAGGTTGGGGATCAAAACTAAGCATCTTGTGTATAGAAGCAAGTACCCTACCACTGGACTTCACCACAGCCCACTCGGTTTATTTCACAAGAGAAAACCAGAACACTAGCTTCTTGCTTACAGGCTGTTACCAGCCACATAAGGAAAGGTTGAGAGAACAGCATATGTTCAGCCTAGAAAGAAACATCCCAGAAAGGATAATGACCATCTTCAAATATTTAAAACACTTGTCTGTGGGATAATGAAGAGCTTTCTTTTCCAAAAGACATAACTGGGTCCACGTCCATGTTAACAGTAGACAGCATCGGTATGCAAAAGGAAGATTGTTCAAATGAAAATATTGTCCAAAGTGGCAAAAGTGCCTTCATTTACTTGGGGCATGTTGATTGATACAGGAGATATCTGGTCAATTGGGAGATTTAAAAAAGAGAGAAAAGAAAGAAAAAACCTGAAGAGTCTAGAAATTGTGACTACGGCACTGTGATAATTAATATTTGTCCAAACTTAAAATGTTTTGCTCAATTTCTTATTTATTTGTTTGTTTGTTTTACATTCCTATCAGTTTCCTCTCTTCCTATTCCCTCCTCCCCTCCATACCCCCCCATCCACATCTCCTCTGTTTCTGTTCAAAGAGGGGTCCACCTCCCATGTGTGTCAACAAAACATGATATATCAACTTGAGGTAAGACTAAGTACATCCCCTTGTATTAGGGCTGGGCAAGGCAACCCAATATGAGGAATAGGTTCCCAGGAGCTTTGCTCGGTTTCTACTGTTTTAAAACACTGGCTTAAGGGCTGAGGGATGGTTTAGCCAGTAAAGTACTTACCACGCAAGCACAAGGCCTTGAGTTCAAATCCTCAGAACCCACACTAAAAGGTTGATACAGCAGGATACCTATCATCTCAACCCCAGGGAGGCAGAAATAGAAAGTTTGCCAGCTCAGCAATATTCAACCTAGCCACTATCAAGCTTCATGTTAGTGAGAAACCCTGTCTCAAAAAGGAAAGTACAGAATAATTAGGAAAAACAATACTGCATGAACACACACACACACACAAACACACACACAAACACATATATACACACAAGAAAGAAGGGGATCAGAAAGAATAAAATACAGACTTGAGAAAAAAATTCATAAATCTGACTTTAACTGATAGTCTGTTTAGAGTTTCTTAGATGGGTGCATTGTACTTTTAAGATGCTCATGGAGTGGCTGTCACATGTACCATTTTTTTTACAATGTTTACATAAACAACTACATGGAAAAGCTTTAAGATGGAGGGAGATGACTTTCACCTCCACCCTATTGACCTCCTTCTATTGGGCAGCTCACTGTGGACCAAAGACGATGTTAATCTAATCGGTTCACAGTATCCTCTTATCTGTGCAACATTAAATTCTGCAGGACAAAGTCTTATATTCCGTTATATCCTATTATTTTCTGTTTCTATTTTATAGTTGAAGAAACTGAGGCTCAGAGAGGTGGAGGAAGCTTCTACCCCACTGCTCAGTCACCTAGGCAGATGGAGGAAACTTTCTTTGTAAAAGCAGTGACTGGACTTTAAGAAGTTCTGGAAAGCCTGTTCCTTTGTTTCCAAAAATCCTTTCATTTCATTTTCAGGTGACAATTGATGGTGTTAGGAGAAACAGAAAGACAATAGATTGAGAATGAAGATCTCTCCTTATGCAAAGATGTCAGCTTATTGAGGATGGGTGTCCTAGGTAGAGCTTACAAGTTTGTAAACCACCCTGCCTGGTCCCCACCCTCACCCCACCGAAATCAGACAAATACTCTATGGCATAGTACACCTCAGGGAAAGCTAGGAAATAAATTGCACTGGCCCAAAGATAACAAGTACTAAACAATGCCATTCATTATTATTCCTTTCCATTAAGAACTACAGGCACAACAACAAAGATATTAGAGGAACCTGCCCTACCAACAAAAGACACTCTGGTTATACTTAAGAATCGGTTCACCAAAAAGCTCCTATGTATCTATCGGGAATAAATCAAAGTTCGTTCATTTCAGGGCCCTGCTTGGATTTGTTATCATAACGGTATTGCCATTGTGAAGAACTCTCAGGGCAATCGATTGGCTCTTGTGATGTGTACGCTTACTCGTACAAGTCATCTTTGGATCTCCTGGAGGACACACCTATTTGTGAAGGTGTTTTCTTTTCTTTTTTTTTTTTGAAGAAAAAGACCCTTCAAGGTGGCCGAGTGTCTTTCACCTACAAGGCTGTGTGTGTACTCAATCTCAGACCAGATGAGCTTGACTAACCACAGAAGTTGGGACAGAAGCCAGCTTCATCCCACACATCTCTGTGGTCCTCCTGCCTTCTGGCAAACTCCAGGACCAGATTGGAAAATCTGTGCCCAGTTTGGGGGCCAAGTTTGGTGTGATCCGGGGATGATTTATAAGGCTCTGGGTGGAGTCCACATGATATGTGTTCCTTTGGCAAAGTTTAGCTTTGGAGTTTCTGACTCATTTGAAGGAAAATGTATTAGGTGGGGACAGATGGGCTCCCTAACAGGGACCAGAGGAGTCTCCTCTAAACCCTATGAGACCCAAAAGCAACCAATTTTTCCACCTCTTTATTCAAAAGTCTAAAAACCATGCAACACGCGTGGTGACAAGAAGAAGCTGGATGTACAAGCACTTTCCAGGATTTGCCAAAAACAAAAATAAATTGCTTTTAATTTCTGAAGGGAGAGAGGCTGGATTGATTTTACAGGCTCTCCTCTAAACAGCAATTTACATGCTGAAACTGTAAAGCTGAGGGTAAAATATCCCTTCCTGGTGATTTGAAATCCGTTGATTAATTTCAAGTTGATGACCTTGTTCCCCTACAACAATAGAACTTTGATTCATCTCACTCTGGCTGCCTCTAACTAGTTTCCAACAATCACTAAACAAGCGGCAAGTCATGGCTATCCGATGGATGGAATCCCTATTAATAAATACAAATTAAATGAAGCATATCAAAAGAACCTGATCCTCATACCAAACTAAGCAAGGTTTTTCTCTGCATTTAAAAGAGAAAAATATATCCCCAACTGAAAGAGTTCCAGGCATTGCAAAGCAGTGTTGTTCCAAAGAAATACATTGGGAGCCACAGACGTAATCTCACAAAATTCTAATAGGCATATTAGAATGTAAAAGCACATGAAATCAATCTTTAAAACATCCTTTTATTTAATCCAATAGATCCAAAATATTGTTATTTCAACATGCAATTGATATAAAACTTTGATGAGACTTTTACTTTTTTTTTCTGTAAGAGTCTTTGAAATCTGGTGTGGATTTTGTTTACCCTTAACAGCATTCAATTTGCACTTTCCCCGTTTCAAATGCTCAGAGGACTTATGAAGTTATTGCTACCATTAGTAGACAGTGAGACATTAAAGTGATAGCCATACTGAGCACATGGCAGTAAGGCAGCCTTATAGTTAACCCAGATACGAGTCATAAGAATGCAAGAGGCAGTCTAGGGATGTAGTGCAGTAGGTAGAGTGCTAGCAACGTATAAATCAGGTGCTGAGCATACTCCATCCTGCATAACCAGGTTTAATGGTGCACGCCTATAATCCCAGACTTGGGGAGGTGGAAGCAGGAGTATCATTAAGTTCAAGGCTATGCTCACCTGCATAGTGAATTTGATATCAGGCTGGAATCTCAGAGCTTGTCTAACAGAAGACTCTTTTAAAATATGAGGAATGATTTTGACTTCACTGAAATTAAAATATATAAACACAGTTTGCCATAAAAATCCAAGGATTCTAAGAAGAACCTTCCCCAAGCTTCATGCCCAAGTGCCCCAGTTTTCCCATCTGTCACATAAAGACAATGGTAAGTCCTCCAGATATCTTTCAGGGATAAATGACTTAAATAAGCTAGTAAATTCCAAATGCTTCAAACAATACCCAGACTATCCTAATAGTCAATGAACCTTCACAAGAAAAGTCTGACCAGAATGCCTTAAAAGATTATCACTCATCACTGGAAGCCCCAGCACCTATCACAGTCCTAGTGCCTAGGAAACAAGAAAGACATCATCTGAAGATGGTTGGGGTGGTGGGCACTTTAGAAAAAAAGGCATCTGGGAATTAGAATGGGGTAAGACAAAAAACAAAAGACAAAAGAAAAATAGTGCTAACAAAGATGTGGAGAAACTTTATCTGTAGTTCCTGATACTGTGAACTAGTACCACTATGAGGCTCAATAGCATGGAGGTTCCTCATAAAACTAGAAACAGAACTACTCTAGGACCCAATGATCCCCTAATGCATCAATATCCAAAGGCAATTAAATCAGTCTAAACAGGCATCTGTACTGGTATGTTTACTGCTGCCCTACTCACAAAAGCCAAGATGTGGAATCAACAGGCGTCCAGTCACAGACCAATAAATACAGAAAACATGGGACAGAAATACAACAGAAGGCTATTCATTCATAGAGATGAATGAAATCCTGTCATTTGGATGCAGAGGACATTATGTTAAGTTGGATAAGTCGGTCACAGAAAGACAAATAAATACCATAGATTTTTCACTCAATGTGGAAGCTAAAGAGTTGGTCTCAAAGTGGTAGAGTCATGTAGTAGTTATCAGAGCCTGGAGAGAGAATGGGGAATGAGCATGGAGAAAGGGTAGTTAATGGTACTGGGGGTGTGGCCAGTATTCTACAACAATGGGGAAATTACAGTTAACAATAATTCATTGAATGTTTCCGAACCTAGAGGGGGTGATTTTGAGCACAACCAATTCTGAAATGACAGGTATGCCAATTATCCTCACCTAATCATTTATGTATAGGTATCATAGTGTACCCCACAAATATCCACGGTGTGAACTAAAAATGTAAAAATAACTAATAACCAGTGATCTCCAAGGCTCTTGTTCTGGGCATGTAGTTTGCTGTTGGCTTGAAAGCAATACCTCAAGTAACTTTGTGGGTTAGAACACGTGTTTGATAGCTGGAGGCACCTGTTCTGGAAGACAGCAAAGCCCTTAAGACATGGAGCTTCGTGGAAGAAATTAAGCCACTAGGTATGGGATTCCTGTCCCTGCTCTAGTTCCTCTTTGCTCCCTGTGAATGCAATGTCACCTGCGCCTCCATGCTGTCCCCTCCCTTCTTAAACTCCAAACCAAAACAAAACCTTTCTCCCTTAAGTTGCTTCTGGTCAGGTATTTTGTTACTGAGATGAGGAAAGTACTCAATAAATTTCTTACACTACTCTCAAGTTCTCCATTTCTCGAAGGAAAAAAAAAGCAGCTTGGAAAGGTCACTTCAGGTCCCCAGATCCTCATGCTCATGTGCCTTTCCTTGGGCATTTGTACTGGCTGGTTTTGTGTGTCAACTTGACACAAGTTAGAGCCTCAGTTGAGGACATTCCTCCATGAGATCCAATTGTAAGGCATTTTCTCCTTTAGTGATGGATCGGGAAGGGTCCAGCCCACGGTGGGTGGTGCCGTCACTGGACTTTTTGGTCCTGGGTTGTATAGGAAAGCAAGCTGCACAAGCTATGGGAGCAAGCCAGGAAGTAGCAGCTCTCCATGGCCTCTGCATCAGCTCCTACCTCCCAGACCCTTCCCTGTTTGAGTTCCTGCCCTAACTTCCTTTGATGACAGATAGCAATGTGGAAGTATAAGCTGAATAAACTCGCTCCTCCCCAACTGACATTTTGGACATGATGCTTCATTGAAGCAATAGAAACCCTAACAAATACAGCATACATACTGGCTCAACTTCTCTCTCCCAGTCCTGTTCCATCCCTTCTTATCACTGGCGCTAATCTAAGTGTACTCCCCACTGAACAGCCTTCTGCATGTTAATAACCAATACTAACAACCGTTCCTAATAAGAGAACAGCTGTCTGGTGAAAAGAGTTAGGATAGTGCACAAGGCTGGACAGTGCACCTAGCTGGAGTGAGTGAGGGTCTGGGTTTCATTTCCCCCAAGAAAAAATTCAAAAATAGTAAATGTATAATATTTAACCTTTTTGCCTCACAAATTTATATTAACCACGTCAATGCAGATGATGCTGTATGCCACACCTTATGGACTCTCTCTCTCTCTCTTCCCTACCAGCATCTCATTACTTTTCCAAGCTACCCAACCAAGCAGTGACAGCAGAAATGAGGACAGTTGGGAGCACTGAGACCCTTTCAAGAAAGCCTCTTTCTTCTTTGGGTTATCCAAGACCACACGATACAACCAGATGCATGCCGGCATGCGCCCAAACCACTGAATTCTCTCGAATCTCGGACTTTCAAAAATCTTAAATTTGCCCTTTACTTAAAAAAGTCAATGATTTCACCAAGAAAGTTTGATTAGTTTCTTTTACTTTCTGTAATGAAGTGCCATCCTTTTCACACTTGAAAGGATCTTTGTAATAATGCAACATTGATCTTTTGAATACAGATGAGCTAACCTAGATAATAGGATTTAGAATGTGAAAAACTGGACTTGCAGCGATATTTAAGGTTCCAGTGCCATCAAGAGGAATTATGACACAAAACATCTGTTTCCTGAGACAGTGTCTGAGTCTCCACAAATAAATATAGAATCATGTTTCCTCCTACAAACAGTGTTTACTTTGCTTGGCATCCTAAGAGAAGTAGCATGCTGTGTCCCCAGATGTCAATCATCCAGTTGAGAGGGAGAAAAGAGGGGCATTTAGTTCTCAGATCTGTCTTCTTCGGTTTTTAGTTTTATGCCTCAAAGTTCTCAAAAGCGGACTCAGATATAATACTAGAAAGCAGTTCTAATAACACAAAATGGAGAGATGTTCATTCAAACAGTCTGCCATAGTCCCTGTTAGAGGCTGGGGGACCAAACGATTAAACAGACTGCAATCTCCTGAAGAACTAGCAAAGGGAGGTAGAGGGGGGAAGCTCTGGAAAATGAAATGAGTTCTCAGAGAGCAGTAAAATGTAGTACTGGGTTGGCATCTCCTATTGCTTGGAGGGGGCATGGAGGCAGGGCTTCTGTGCACCCACCCTCCAAGAAAGGCAGAGCAGACGCCGCTTTAGATGAATCTTTACACATAAGGAGTGATTCGTATTGCCAGGGCCAAGGCCATGCCTCCCATCAGAGTTAAAAGAAGAGGGTCAGTGAGATGGCTCAGTGGGCAGAGGTGCTTGCCAGGTGTACAATTATAAAATGCTAAAATTAGGATTTAAATTCAGTTTGCCTGGCCCCAAAGCCTGAAATATTTGATAACTAAGCTATGACAAATACTTGACAGGGTTCATTTGGGCCAGCAAGGCATAGAACACAAATGAAAAACCGGGAACAGCCAGATAGGCCAATCAAGAAAGGCTAAATTGAGAAAAGACACCGCGAGGTGTCAGCGGTGCCTTGGGGGAAGACAAGCAACATGAAGTTCAGTTTGGGACCAGGGTCAAGTGCCAGACCTTGCGATGGCACATCAGGTCCAGGAAATTAGGATAATGCAGAAGACGACAACGCAGGGACGCATTCACTGGGCTGCCTCCTAAGGCAAGGTCTTGGGGAGAAGGCAAGACAGCAACAGCAGGAATCTAAATGCAAAATACGAGTTTTGCAGAGCAGTAGCTCAACTGACTGTTGCCCTCATCACAGCCAGATGAGGAATACAATTAGCCCCAGAGGCCGGCCTTCAGCAAATCCTACTTAGGAACTCAGTCACCTTAACCATAACAGTCAGAGCTGTATCCATCAGAAAACACCTACTAAAGACACTCAAGCCCCATGAAATAAGGTTGGTTTGGTTTGGTTTGGTTTTTTGTTTTGTTTTTTTTTTTAAGTAAAGACATTCTAAATGTAAAAAGTTCATTGAGTTGTATAGACGTTGGGTATGGCTAATTTGGGCATGTAATCTTTTTATTTATCAGCAAGGTGTTTTTTGACAATAAAGTTTATTTAAAAGAAAAGTGAAATGAAGGAAAAATGGCAAGAAGTGGGGAGGAATAGAGTGGAAGGAAGGAAGGAACGATATAAGAGAAGGGAAAGACAGGAGGGAAGGGGTTTCTTTATCCAGGAGTAGGAGGATGGCTCAGTGGGCAGTGCTTGCTATCCGAGCATAAGGACTTGAGTTTGATCTGTAGCATCCAGAAAAACAGCATGTGGTTATAATTTTAGTTATAGCTATAACTAGAGGTTAGTTGCAGGCAGACCCTGATGCGGTCTCGCCAAACAGCAAGCTTCCGGTTCAGTAAAAGATCCTATCTCCAGGAACTACACCCATGGAAACTCAACAATGTGGCTATCTAAAACAAGACCTGAAAAAGAGGTCATAGGTTTGATAGGAAGTGAGGGGAGAGGGACATGGGAAAGGTTGGAGGGAGGAGAGGGAGAGGGAAATGATGTAATTATATTTTAACTTTTAAAAATTGCAAATAAAAAAATTAAAGGGAAAAGAGAGAGAGAGAGAGAGAGAGAGAGAGAGAGAGACCGTGTCTCAAAAATAAGGTGAAGACATGATCACAGAAAGACATTTCCGTGTTAACCTTTGGCCTCTACGTATGCCCACACAGACAAGACCCATATATATACATATGTACACACATGCTCAATTTCTGAAGTCAAACCCTGAAAAACCTGGTATGAAGTCATATCCTTTGAGAAAGTTATGGTGTACATTAGCATAAACTCAATTTAAACAAACAATCATTTTCCAGGTTTATTTGACTGCTGCACCCCACAGGGTTCATTCTGGGAAAGTACAGTTTAAGAGGAAAGCAGGGAGAGGGAACTGGGCTACATCTGAGAGGACAATGAAGAGAACTGCGGAAGATGTAGACAGCCCGAGAACAAAAGGCTTGAAGAAAAGCAAAGGTTAGTGGAATCATAGTCAGGAAGAGGTGACAATTCAGTTTGAATGAATTAGATCCAGACCACAAAACTGGAAAAGCTGCACGGAAAGAGGGCATTTTCTGAAGAAAGTATCATATGCCAAGCAGCTAAGAAGAAAGACCTTAGCTCACCAACGCAAAACCTGCACCAGGACAAGATGCTGGGAAGGGTGGAAGAAGGGCCTTGGTGGCATGGGCAGCGTTTAACGTATGTGCTGGGAAGTGGCAGGGCTTCAAAATGTCAGCCTTATCACTTCCTTCCTGTGTTACTATAGGCAAGGACCTGGTCCTCTCTCTATCCTATTTCCTGCAGAGGAAAAATTAAGATATAATATATATCTTTATTTTATGTGCATTTGGTATGAAAGTGTCAGATTCCCATGAACTGGATTTACAGACAGTTGTGAGCTGCCATGTGGGTGCTCGGAATTGAACCTGGGTCCTCTGGGAGAGCAGCAAGTGCTCTTAACCACTGAGCCATCTCGACAGCCCCAGAAGATTACTTTATTTTTGTTTTTCTTAGGGTTTTTTGTTTTTGTTTTTTGAGATAGGGTTTCTCTGTGTAGCTGTTGCTGCTCAGGAATGCTCTGTAGACCAGACTGGCCTCAAACTCACAAAGATCCTCCTGCCTCTGCCTCCCTAGTGCTGGGATTAAAGGTGTGCATCACCACCGCCCAATAGGGAAAACTAAGTTTTAAAGGCTTAGCTAACACAGCCAGCATTGCACTGTGAGAAAGCATCCTTGCCAGGACTCAGCAGCAGCTGGCTCTTCCTCCAGTGGCACGGGTCCTCACCTCTTGCTTTCAAGTCTCCTTCAGCAAGGGCTGGTCACTTACTCAATCCCTTTCGTGCCCTCTAACATGGATGGGTTCTTTGTTGTATTTAAAAAAAAAATCTCCTTTGCCTCACTTCCCACACAGGAAGGTGTTTGCTGAACAGAGAATAAGAGAACATCTGTGGTATTATTTTTTAAATTCATCAAAGTCTACCTTTAAGCAACATTGTTGTTATTCCAAATGCTAGCAGTTATTACAGGTGCTTCATTTCAAGCTAACTGATCCACTCTGTAATAAAGTATAACACTGGACCTTGTGCAGGTGGCATCAATACCTTCTCTTGATAACTATTAAGATACCTGTTTTAAATGGCTTCTAGTCTTTGAGAGGCCTGCTTTTAGAGCCTTTGTGCCCTCAGTTTCTCTCTCTCTCTCTCTCTCTCTATATATATATATATATATATATATATATA
>LOJH01002518.1:0-21425 GCA_001685095.1 Ellobius talpinus
AAAAAAAAAAAACCCATAAAAAAGTAAGTTTCAAGTGTTCCTGCTACAAAGATGAAAAAATGTGAGATGATATGTTTATTAGCCAAGGTAGTTGCTCCACAATATAGTTTTACACATTTGAAATGCATATGCTTTCTACACACACACACACACACACATCTATATCTACATATAAAATGTTATGAGAATAAGTACATACAGGCTTATAAAACATGTAAGATAACCAGCATAAGTTGCCCTCTCTCTTCTAACTGCAGATGCTGTGTGCTCGCTTTCACAGAGACAGCACTGAATGTTGTACACAGAGCAGGATGGAGGATCTGCAGGACTGTGAGTCTGCCCTGGATATCTGGCCTTCTGGAGAACAAACCTCTATGTTAAACAGATGATTCTGTGGTCCCGAAGACACAGCATCAGTTTAAATTCTCAGAAGTTGAAAAGGGCTTCCAACTAAAAGTGAGCCCATGCCTTCATGAGAAGCACATTCCACACATGAAGGGCTCACACAAGTGTATTTTGTGTTTTAATTTGATTTCGTATGTTAGCACTGTGGCCTCTGTCCTGTTGTCAGCTTTAGTTCTTAACGTGTGAGGGATGCTCTTTATCAAGTGACCTTGACAAAGGAGGAGAGTTTCACGCAATGGCAAGGGTGCCCTTTCCTGGTCCCCACTGCCCCCACAAAACTCTCCTTTTCAAAGGCTGACAGGTATGTGCTTGGGATGCCTTTGACCACAATGCTTTTGATTCATGGTATCTGGGCGGGGCCTGGTATTCTGTATTTCTAGCAAGTGCCCAGTGCTGCTGCTGCTGGCCTCACAGTGGAAGCAAGGACTGAAAAAGCTGGTGACTATAAGGACTATAAGTAGTCCTTCAACAGGAATAAAAACTTCACCAAGATCAAGTGACAGACACTCCGCCACTCTACATAAATGATTCTGTTTCGGTCCTCCTCCTCTGGTCAATAATAGCATACCATTAAGTTAAATATGTGAGTGATACAAAAGGGTAGACATTAAAACTAGTGAAATAAAAGATTCCATAAATCAATCATTGGATTGTTCCAAGCAAAACCCTAGGGCAGGTTAGCAGGTAATTACAGAAGAGACCAAGCAGGTGACACCAGACTGACACAAGACACCAAGAAAGCACAGAGGAAAGACCTAACTCAACCTTAGATACTAGGATTTCACAAGAAGCGCCGTTTGTGTATTATCCAAACACTAGCAAGTTGAGACCTGTTAAACCTGGGGGGAATACTTTCACCTAAGTCAAGATCTAAAGGGAGACATTCCACACGTGTTCCCATCTGTCTACAAGGCCGGAGCACTCATAGTTTCCAGTGTCGGACAATAATTTACGATGGCCTGGGAGAGCGTGACGAGCCAGGACTTAATGCTGTAAAAATTACACATAAGTTCCAAATAGGTCTTCGGAGAACCAAATCCAGCCTTGCAAACTATGCAGTGACCGTAGTTACTCAAAATGTTTGCTTGTTTTATGTGCTCATTAGAGCACAGGCCTATCCATGGGTACTCTTTTCTTCCATTTCCAAAATTTTCAAATAAACTGAATTTTTCTTACCTTTTTTTGAAATTTTTCTATTAAGTCATCAACCTCATATTAGAACTAAATGCAAAAGGCAGAGGTAGAATATTACCAACCAAACCAGGTGGCAATAAAGTCAACACATCACTAGATTTGGACCTATGACTTTAAGAAAAGCTGGTCACAAAATAAAGGCAGCTGATTTTTGGAACAAATTTCCTCCTTCTAAAATTTATAAGTGGTTATATGTGTACAGGTGTGCATATCTAATATCCTAAATGTCTGTTACTTGAAACATACTGATAACATTACAAATTATTTCTATTTTATATTCACCCAATGTAATAGAAAATTATTGATTCCATTTTTCCAAATGTATCTCAATTTCCCTCCCTTCCAGTGAAATGTTTACACTATTAGTTCAATCTCTTAAAATGAAGACACACTGAAACTGCAGTGTGCACATTAGCAGTCAATATCAAATTACTTTTGTGTGTGCTTTTGCATTTGTATAAACAAACATGCATGGGCGTGTGCACACACAGGTGCAGGTGCACCTTAACATATGTGTGCATGCAGAGGCCATATAGGATGACTCCACTGGACACTTTCCACCTTATTTTCTGAGACAGAATCTCTTGCTGAATCTGGAATGTGCAATTCTGCTAGGCTCGCTGCCAGGGATCTCCAGGAATGCCTGTGCCCCTGCTGCCTTTGCCTCTGCCATGCTGGGATTACAGGCAAGCATCATAGTGCCCTGCTTTATATATGGAAACTGGGTCCAAAATCAGATCCTCACCCTCACGTGGCTAGCAGTTTACCAACTAAACCACTCCCCTAGCTCCCAACATCAAATCATTACAGACCCCCACCAAATACAGCATTTGTGCTGTCAATTGGTTTCTTAAGACTAACCCAAATTTCAACTTAATGCTGAAAGGGATCATAAGAATATCTAAGCTATGACTATCATATTAACTGCATCATGCTTACTAACAGCACATATCATAAGCATATGTTTTGTTATCAGAAGAGAAGAATGGATGGTGTGATTCCTACTGTCCCTTTCTGGAGAGAGGCAAGGACTGCCTGTTTTGCTTCTCCAGGTAAGGCTTACTCATTTCCTCTGACATCTTCAAATATTCTTCTAAACATCAGGTGATGTCATCTGGTGCTATGGCAACTTCTCAAACTTTATCAAACACTACCAGATAAAAGCATTCATCAACAACCTCCTTTGCCATGGCCTAGAGCTGCTGTGCTCCAACTTCCGACATTTTTGTTTAGAAAGCCTTCTATGTGAGGTTGCCAACCAGCAATCCATTAAAATATATTAAGCAATCACTCATCTCCCTTAATGGCCCAGCTACAGACATTTGCTTCCTGCTGGGATCAGAAAGTGCTCTAGCTATAGAAATTGGGAGGTTATTTTCCGTTGCAGAATTTGCTGTGTGCCCTATCGTTCCTTAAAAGTTAAATGAGGTGATAAGTAGAAGCCTGGAAAATACATAACAAGGGAATAGAAAAGCCAAATTGGCTATTGAAGATGACAGAATTTTTCTAGTTTGTGATGTCTTGCAAAATGCGTCAAATTTCAAATTTGAAAAGAATGTCAAGATGAGTTTTCCTTCAAATGCACCTCTGAACCGCTGCCGGGAGCATTGCTTTGATCATGCTTTGCAGTCCTATGTGCCCATAAGAAACATGAAGTACCCACACTCAGAGATTTTCATTAACTAACTGATTGCTGGATGAAGGAGTTTTTATTAAAAAAATATTTTCTTCAACAAATGACTCTTTCGGCAGAAATGTGGATAGATAAATTTAAGTGACACACATGAAAAGGCAGTGTCTCTCAGCTGTGACCTAGAATGCAATTTATAGCATTGTGTTAAAAAAAGATGCATAGACATTTAGTCATTTCCATGCTTAGACTAAGCCACAACTCAATCTGCCTTCTGTTCCCAAAGGGAGAACATGCTATATAATTTTATCCCTGGCTTCCATCAAACAGATGAAGACATTTTTGTTCCGGTGGATTGAACACATCTTTCCTATTTGATAGGTGGGGGTTGCCTTCTTCAGCTTTCAAATTCTTATCAGAACTGTCTTGGAAAACATACTATGGATATTTGTTCATGCTTCTATCACTCACATTTATTTGTATGTAAAGAGCCTATTAAGGCCATTGTCCTGAAGTCTGTGGTTTTTGCTCAACGGGGTGATAGAATGCTCAATTATTCCAGAATTTCTGTTACGACAATGTATCCTTTTATGAAGGAAAGTGGATTACTTTCCTCTAAAAGCAAAGAGGAATGGGCATGTTAGCAAGCTAAAGGAACTCTGTTAACTGAGTTAAAGGAACTCAGATCCCATCTTCCACTGTCAGCTACATCCATGTTCAGATCCCTTGATCACTGAAAAGTACTACTTAACCATCCAGGTGCTTTTTGAACCCAGGGGAAAGTAGAGGATTGGACTTGGTATCCAAGGACATCACCTAACCAAAGGTATTCAACCCACAGCCCGTGGGCTGTGTGGAGACCCGGGGGGACTCACTTTGTTGAAATCTCACTCATGATAAATATATGTATGCTCTGGAAATCCATGGGCCAAGGGTTGGATAGCCTATGGACTGAGCGTGTATCCCAAAACTATTGGGTTTTTTTCTCCAGTGTACCCCAGAGAAAGCAAGATTATTATTTATAAACTATTCAGGGACTGCTGCCTATGGGAAAGTAGTAAGCAATCCATGGAAATAAACAGCTCCACTCACATTTGTTTGGAGAGCCGTATCCACCTGTAGGATAGTCTGGGATGGGGCCCGGCAAGACGGCTTAGCTGCTAAAAACACTGGAGCCTGGTGACTCGAGTTCAAGTTGCCAGCAATCCAAGGGAAAAGGAGAGATCTGACTCCTGGGAGTTGGTTTCTGACCTCCATACTCACGCTGTGGTGCGCATACTTCTGTATAGACTGGAAACAGAAAGGCGAAGTTTTTTTCACGTAAATTGTATTTTCCCACGGCTCTAAGACAGCCATTCATTATCTCAATAAATGTTTATAAATTCTCGATCCATTATTGTTTATAATCTAGCTAAGGAGAAACATATTAATTATATATTCACAAACAGAATATAATTACAAGCTGGGGTGACTGCATAAAGGAAAAATACAGAGTGCTATGAAATTTTATTACAAGATCCTGATGGAGAGGGAGGGATTGGGTGAAGCACAGTGCTGTCATCTGAAGGACAAGAGGCCTTGAACATCAATTCCTGTAATTTGTTATAAAACAGTGTTTTTTTATCTCTCTCTTTAATTTCCTTCCTCCTTTCTTTTACTTCCTATGTAATTATCCCTATTGTTTATAATACAGACAAGATAAAGATAGAATAATTAATTGCATACATGTTCATCTCTCACTGTGTGTTTTTAAAATAAATAAAAACTATGGACCTATTCATACTTCCTTAATTGGATTAACTACTTTCCAGTATCCAACAGGAGGGTCTTATGTTATTTAAAAGCAATGGTAAGAGCATCGAGAAAGATTCATAGAGAAGTAAGGAAGCTGAGGACTCTCAAACACAGTCAAAGTTTATGGAAAACGAAATTATTATTGGAAACACAGTAGACTGTGGCGTCCACCTTCAGCCTCCCTACGAGTCTCCCCTTAGTTTTTATTTCTCTCTCTCTGCTCCCATTGAGAGTCTCACCACCACTTAGTACCTGTTTTCTTTTCTCCATGGTTCTTTCTTTCCCACGACTCGTGCTGGCGTGGGTTTTCTGTCACTTTCTTTCCTAATGCCTGCTAGCACTAGGTACTTCAATGCCTATGCTGTTGCTCTTTTTGCTGCCAATATCTGTTTGGGAGTTTTTTATTCTTTGTCTTCAAGAGAGGACATTGAAAACCGTGGTCACTGTAGCCATTGTTCTTTGGACAGGTTAGCAGCCACTGCCTTAGGATCATAGACAAATCTGATTGAGTAAATTGTATGCAACCAAACCAGAATATCGCAATAGGTCTTGGTACAAAATCCCAGGGCTCATTTTTCATTTCTGGTTAAAAAAAATCAGGTTTGTTACCCCCATAGCTATGACTAAACAATACTCAAATATTAAGCATCAGCCAGAGACAAACAGGGGCTAAGGGGCTACTTAAGAAAGAGGAAAATGAGATGAACCCTACAACCAAGCCCATTAACCATGTAAAAAGAGTCATCAGCCATAGCTGAGAATTCAAGGTCCCAGGCAGAGCTCAGTAAGGTCTTTCGGTTGGGGATAAATGAAGATGGGAATATGGGGGATCCAGGGTTAGCCTGCAAGGGAGAGGATGGGAGAATAGAACCAAAGAAAATGTTTCCAAATACCGTGAGAAGACCTCTACCTTGGCAGCAAACTAAATACTAGCAAAGCCTGAGTGTGAGAGATTTACTGAGGTAGGAGGCCCATTCTGAATGAGTGTAGGAAACAATCCCTCTGCCTCACAACAAGTGAGCGCAGAGAGAACCCTTTGAAATGATCAGGAAGGGGGGAAATCAATCTCTCAACCTCACACCAACTGGAAAAACAAAGTTGCATTTCTACCAGCCAAACTGAAAATCTTCATACTGAATGGAGCAATCCAGAACAAAGTTTAGGAAAGAATAAAAAACATCCACACTGAAATAATGTAAAATTTGTGTTATCTGATACTCAATCAAAAATTACCACACATGGAAAAAAAAGGAAGGAATACAACCCATAAGGAGGAGACAAGCCACTTAGTAAAAATAAAGCCAGAAACAAAACAGGATAAAAAATAACAGATAAATAAATTTATACTTGTTTAACTGGATTCTATATGTTCTAGAATGGTTTTTTTTAAAGTACTTTAAACAAAATGAAGCTGAAAGACCAAAATTGAGTTTTTACAAGTGAAAAATAATACACTAGCGTGATGGTCAATGAGGAAGATACTGATTAGTGAGCAGAGATCCACAAAGCAGGGAGACTTTGTGGCCTTTACTACAGGTGAAGGAAAAAAGTGATGGAGTAATGGGAAGCAGGAGGAAATGGAAAGCTTCGGGTTCCCTACTCTGGAGGATGAGATTTAATGAAATATTTAAATGCTCTCCCATCCTTATGAGATGGAAGCAGACTTGGGGTCATAACTTCAAAGTCTTTGGTAAACTTGAGACATTTTGAATCCCTTTCTTTGTTTGCAGTTGGTCACTTATAAGGTTTTCCAGTGAAGGTCTAATACAGAACCAGGCTTTCTGTCTTGATGAAGCAAGGAAGGGGAACCAAGAGAATCTATTCCGGTCTGTTTTGAGGGTTTACAGTAAAGAAAGAAACAAAGAGGAAAATTCCAGATGCCCAAAGGGTGAAAGCAGCTCCCAAGAGCACCTGAGGGGTACAGTGAACCATTGCAGAGAGGTAATTTGTATTGCAAGAAGCCCTGAGAGAGAGAGAGAAGCTTGTGGGTCTCACCAGAACAATCATGCTCGAGGAAATGAAAAAAAAAATCTAGTTTTACCTCCTCCTCCTTGGTTGCTTGCTTAATATAAAGGCTCAGGGTCTATACAAGACTAAATAAATCACAGTCCCTGGGACACAAGGTCAGAACTCTGAACTTATTTTAATATAGTATTTATATTTAGTTTTTGAGAAATATATGTATTTATTCAGTATATATATTATATTCAGAAATTATATATTCATTATATTGTAATCCTGGTCATGAACCCACAACTGGGGAGACCATAGGTCCTAAGGGAGAACTTACTACTATTATTTGGCTAAGTAGACACAGTATCAAACTGCTTCTAAACACTTAAGTTAATACCCATAACTAGTGCAGTCCGCAGCCCTCAGTGGAGAATCTTCTGTTTGCAGTGGACAGCATTGGATACAGAGATACATACCTGGTCAAAAAACAGAGAGCAAATGACTGTGGAGAACTTTCCCCTAAGTGGCCTATCTATACCACACACCTTCCCGGCTCAAGGAATACCACAGCAGAGTGGGAGGAAAGACGGTAAGGACCAGATGACGGTGAAGAGTGCTCTATAAAAATGTCATCTGAACATGACAATGGTGGCATTGCAGTCATATGTACAGAACAACTGTGGCTGTCTGCATGAGCCTTCACAGGATCAAGCCAGTCAACACTCCAGCTTAGACAGGCCAGGGACTCAGGAGGCAGCATCCCTGGCTTAGGAGCCATTGGTTGTTGATGGCTGCTGGACAGAGAGGCTTTTTATTTAGGAAGCTGAAGTTTTAAAATGGGTGTCCAGCCAATCCTTATGCACTTTCAAGTTGACACCCTGATCTTAGAAAGCAAGAGAGACTGAGCAACGATATTTGGAAGTCTTACTGGTGTCCTTCAAGTCTGTATTCTTGATATGACAGAAATAAATCAGTATGCAAACAGAAGCTCAAGACCTTTTTAGGGCGTACGCATCTGTCAAACCTTCATGTCATTATGGTGGTTCTGTGAGAAGACGTTTCTCCAGAAATTGTTCTAGGGCTGACAGTGCAGAAGTCATTGAAAGAAATGAGGTAAGAGATGCCCCCACCAGGGGCTCTTGGAACCAGGAAGAAATGAACTAGAACTCTCTGTAAGTAAAAATCAGAAATTGCAGCAAGACCTTTTGATGCATTGTATGTCAAATGTTGGAGCTGGCTTTGTACCTGAGCCCTGGGCGTTTTGTCATGGCTCCAAGAATCATGATTAGTGCCTGCCAATGATCGGTTCTTTGGCCTAGGACAGTTCACTGTGCCTTTTCTTTTCATTTCTTTTCTAATTAAAGGGCAAGGAGGACTACAAATGAGATTTATTTCCTTTGTAACTCACATAATATCTTCCCATTTCAAATGCTACTCTCTCCAACTGTGGCAGGAACTGGCGTGTCAGTCTTGAGAGCCCTGTGAGCAACTCTTTGTTTTAATGAGTAGAGTGGAGATCTGGGGACAGAGAAAGGATGGAACTATTAATAGCAGCTAATGAGTTGTGGGGTGTGTGTCTAGCCCACAGGGTCTTTCTATCCTTTGGCAATATTCTTAGACAATTGAAGCTATAATTATTGGATTATGCTTATGTCTAACTTTTGTCCATTTTTTCAAGTCTGGTTTGGATAGCTCACAACACATTGCTTGCAGAATTACCTAAACATAGACACTTTTGTTGGAGCCAGAGTTACAAAACTCGGTCTTGCTCCAGAGAAAGAAAGCCTGTATCTCAATTGTATCTCTTGCTTCAGAGAAAAACAATGAAACTTTTGTGATACATTAACATCTATTCTCCTAAAAGCTAAAACCAAAAGAAAGCCAACTTCACCTGAGGTCTCTGTTCATTACTTTTGACACTGCCTTGCAGTTGGACACATTGTACCACATATACACCTCAGTGCTGTGATCCATTGATCAGAAATTGACTCCCAGAAGAAATGTAAGAGATTAGAGAACCTGTTTTTATCTGCAGATTATTAAAGTGCTTTCTGGGCAGTGGTGGTGCACGCCTTTAATCCCAGCATTTTGTAGGCCAACATGGCCTAAAAAGCGAGTTCCAGGACAGCCAGGACTGTTCATGGGGCAACCCTGTCTCAAAAAATCAAAACAAACAAAACAAAAGAAAACAAAAGTGTTCAATGGAAATCATAATTTATAAATCCCTTCCCTGTGACTTCACAATCCTATGACTGCCAAAATAAACTGGAATTTAGATCCCCCCAGTGATTTATCCTGTACTTTAGCCATCATTTCAAAATCAAAACAGATGAAGATTTCCTTGAGAGAGGCAGTACAGCCAATAGGAAGAGGTGGGATCCTTAAGAATCCGATGGTCCTGAGCACATATCCTTTGCCAGTGGCTAGACTCCGGCAAGTTATTCTCAGCTCTCTTATCTGCGAATGGGGATGCAGACACTTGATGAGTATGGTCACCTATTCAATACACACCAGAGTGGCACACTGGAGTCATCATCACCCCAAAGCTCTGAATATGGACAAGATGATGTACTATCACACAGTACGCCTCCAGGTAAGCTCATAATGACAACCAATGTTTGAAGAGGTTCAGGATGTAACTCTGTAGACAAAACTAAGTGTTGTGGAGAAGACTAATGGAGAGTGGGAACCAGGCACTAGCAGGGCAGGGAAGGGTGACTGCATGGGTGTGCTGCATTACAGGCTAGAGGGTCTTGGATGATTGTATTGATGAAGGAATGACTGCAGAAGGACAGGAAGACAGTGGGGGTGACAACACTACAGAAAAATAGTAAAGGTAACTCCTTGGAGTAACCCACTTGGAACAGTAGCCAGGGATGGGCAAGAGGAAAAGTACATCAGACTGCATGAGAAACAGTCAAGCTGGGTCTCTATGAAGTTCGAGGGCATCTCCTGGAAGGACACTGTGAGAAGTTCAGCTTTTAGTTTAGATAAAATGGGTGTTCGCAGCAATGCTTTGACCAGAGGAGCCACTGGACACAGATGTTTAAAAGATGGCTCTGGTAACTGCTTTGGAATAAATTATTAGCACATAGAAGGTAGAAGCTGGGAGGCCAGTGAGAACTTTCTGAAACCCAGAAGAGACATAACATGTAAAAGAAGTCAGGTTTGTGATAACATTTTTAAATATAGCTCAAAGATTCTCTCAGAGATGACAGGTGCATTATGAGGCTAAAAGGAGGCAAATGTGAAGTCAAACGTAGCTCAAAGATGCTTGGGACAGACAAAATTTTAAAATGCTAAGTTAAATTTAAACTCACTCATAGAAGAAATACAAAAATAAAACAATACAGAGTCAACCTCTCTCACTTACCACATTAGCTAAAATGCAAATCCTTGCTTTCTGGGGTCCTGATGTAAACTTGAGTATGTACAAGGATTAGCTGTATTCCCATTTTAAAAGTTCCCACACCTAGAGCAAATACCTCTTTTTGCTAGCAGCTAACAATCACCAATAGCTCCTAAAGTAGAGAATGGGCCTCTTGACCTCCTTGTCTATTCATGCTAGACTATGTCTCCCTTAAAAATAATGAAAGTTTCAAAACAAGGGTATAAAAATCTAAGGGGCTCCACACATTTCCAATAAATTAAAAATAATAACTCTCTTAGCAAGAAAAATTTTATGAGGTATGCACATATGTCTCACCCTTTGAAATAATTCATTTCTGAGAATCCATCTCAAACAGGCAAAATTAAGGAATGACAGATGCACATGACATTTGGATTGTAGTAGCATTTTAAAAACTCAGACTTGAAACAAGTGATTGTCCATTAACTGTGGCTAAGTACTATGAAGGTAGAACCCATGTTACATACAGGGGAGAGAGAAAGAGAGAGACATAAAAACAGAGACATAAAGACAAGACAGAAGGAGTGCAATTGCTTGTATTTGGTGAGCATTTTGTAGGGATTAACAGAGATCTTATAAAGTCTCACATGAAATATGATACTTAATTGGTGCTTTCTCTTTCTTCAACCTAACTCTAGGAGGTACTAAAGGGTAAGGGAAAGGGGGAAAGAATTAACATTGAAAATAACACATTTATAAGGGATTTTCAAACAAATATGGAAAGTTATGATTTATATAAAGAAAACTCAGAAATGTTTTTTAAAAATATTAATATTACAATATCAATACTGGTCATATGTGTGTGTGTGTGTGTGTGTGTGCAGGGCCCCTGCACATGCCTGCAGAAGCCAGAGGGGGACTTTGGATGTCCAACTCTGTCACTATCCTTGCAGCAGGGTTTTCACTGAATCTGAAGTTTGCCATTATTCCACCAGGCCGACTGGCCAACAAGTTCCAAGGATCTTCTTGTTGCCACACCCTCTCATCAGGACCCACCAGGGCTAAGGGTCCAGGCACACGTGAAATGTGCACAGAATTTTAAATGGGTGCTAGGGGATCAAGTTGAGGGCCACAAGTTCACACAGCAAATGCTCTTACCTACTGAGCCCAAGTCTTGGATGCACGTAAAAAAGAAAAAGTAATGATGAGAAGAAAAGCTGTCAAAGAGCCATGTGTAGAAGGAAATATAGAGAAAAACAGAGACAGAATAGGACTTACCATGCCCATTTCATTTAACAATTAGTTTAATTTTAAAATTACAAAACAAGGTTAAAATATAAGAAAATATAATTAATAGGAATTTTAGATGAAAACTTTTAAATGAGTAAGAAATAAAGACTCCACTCAAAATCAAGTCCTCCTCTGGGGAAAGAAGGACTGAGATTGACTTATGAATAGAGCTTGTCCTGGTGTATTCTTACGAGGGTATGCTCATAGCTCACACAGTACAAACTGGGGCAGGGAGAATTTAGATTGTATCCATCAATATTGCTGAAAGAAGGGATACTCATATTTACATTTTTATTTTGAAACCATTTTATACATATACGGGCAAAGGAAATAATTACATTCATAGTATAGGAAATCAGTATAGGAAAAATCGATATGATGAAAATGAAAAATCAGACTTGAGTTCTAGGACAGGCCCCCAAGCTATAGAGAAACCTTGTCTTGAAAAAGAAAAACAAACAAATAAAAGAATAAAAAAGAAAAATTCCAAGAAACTAAATGAAAAGCCAATAAGTTTATATTTGAATTGAAATAGCAGTATATATTTAGAATGTGTTTTTCTTTTTTTGAAAAAAATTTTACTCTGCATTTCCTAATTTTGTTTATTTAAGAAGTCTGGAAGCTATGAATCTCTGGTTGCAGTACCCAGTGCGGTCTTAAAATACCATTTCCCATCATGGAACCTGGTTCCCCAGAAAAAAAAGTCTCATTCCATATCAGAGATGTGGGCCAAGGATTCTTTTTTTTTTTTTAACAAATTAGAAAGAATTGATAGCATCATGTTAAAACAAGAGCCAAATTGTGAGGCTTTCATTAGGGAGAAAAGAACATGAAAGAACCCGACAGCTACAGCAGTAAACCATCAAATGTGCAAAAGATCTGTGCGTTCCTACTATAGGACTTGAAACAGCACAAACATCCAGTTGTCTGGCAAAAAGATGGCATAGTTACTGGGAAGGATGGGCAAAGCAAAGAGGGATCTGTTAGTTCCAGTGTGGGGGCTGTTAGAGCATGCTATTCCCTGATGGCAGGAATCAGGTAGAGAGAGGGACACTGACCAGGCAAGACACAGAAGAGCAACAACAGCTGGAGAAAGGGCCCTGAGTAGGTGAGAGGTGAGGGACTCCTGTCCCAAGGGAAGCCCTGGCCTAGGCAGGTGTGTGGACCATGCTCTGTGGGACTGCTGGGGAGGAAGAAAAGGGGGATGCAGGCAAGGAGCTGGGACATGAGTTGGAGAGGAAACAGGTGGTTTCTTCTGATTCCATCAGCTTCTTCAGGGAAATAGAAATGGGGACAATGGTGGAGGAAATAGTACTGGGGGGTGGGAAACAGTGAAAATGTAAAGCAGCTGGGTGGGTAGAGCCAAGTGAGCGGCGAATAGATTGGGGAACTGGAGTGAAGTTGTCAGGCAACCAGAATCCTAGTAGGTGTGGCTCCTGCAGTTTGAGAGAGGCAAAGCAGCTGCATTGCAGGCTGCTTGCATTCTGTGTCCAAGCAGCTCTGTGCACGGAGGCAGCATTCCAGTGGGCGGACACAGCATCTGTGCAAGACTAAAAGTCACTCCTTAAAAGGATGCAGGACTTTTGTCTTCCCTCTACCTCAACCCTGAAAAAATTATAGAAGGGTAAGGAAAGGGGAAGACTGAACTCTCACGTCTGACATCTGAGAGGAAACTACAAAGAGATAGGCATAGGCCACATGAGAAAACTAAAGTTAGAAATACTTCACTATTAGACATTTCCAAGTTAATGTATACATTTTAAGCAGTCTTGAAAAAAATCAGAAAGAGCAATTTGGAACTTTACTGTGCACAGGTACGATTTTTAAAATCGGTTATCCAAACCCAAATGGATGGCCCTGAACACAAGCAACAATTACATCAGTGAACTCAGTAGGGTGTGTGTGTGTGTGTGTGTGTGTGTGTGTAAAATAACAAAGAAGAGATTATGATGTAGAGAGGGATTTGGGGGCCATGGCAGGAGATGAAGAAGACAAAAAGAGGAGTGGAAATAATGCAATATTTATTTACGAATAGAATTCTGACGATAAGCTAACTGCAGTTAAAAGGGTGTTCAGACTCTCATTAAGGCTTTCTGAGAGGAGGAGTTCTGTCAGGACTACTGAGTGTTGTGGCTCCAGAAATGCTTAAGTTGGATCCTGAATTCCCTGCTCGCTTGTTTTGGAGCTCTGTGGTTTCAGCTTCCTCATTTGTAAATGCATCTTCTATTTTTACCATCCATGAGCATCTTGAATACCTTAGAATAACGCAGGGCTCCAGCAACAAAGACAGGTAGTATTTACTGGGTGTTTGGATATGAGGCATTGTTCCGATCACTTTGCATTTGTTTATTTTGCTTCATAACAATCGCACAAGGAAGCTGAGGCACCAGGAGGGTAAAGAATTTTCCTAAGATCAGAAGGCTACTGGATACACAGACTGAGGTCTGAGCCACTGCATTATACTATTTTGAGGAATATCACAGGAAAGAACAAAGAGAAGTCATGTTAGCAAGTAGTTTGTAAAGTAATAACTTTCAAGAACACTTCCGTATAGTTCCCAAAAATCTGTGTGCATGGCAAATGGAAAATCTAGAGTTGTGTTATAGGCTCTTACTCTTATATAAATTTTCACTAAGAGAAAAACAAATTTCACAAAACAATTAGAAAGATTTATGTTGATCTCGTTCATATACATAACCTATACATTAGCAGTACATGAAAAGGGCAGGCAACAAGGCATAGGATGTAACAGTGAGCTACTTCTGCAGATTCATTCCAAAATTCTACAAAGTGATGATACAGGGATTTCTTTCTCTTCAAAATCAAAACTGAATTTATTTTACTCACTACTTGCTAAGCTCATACTTGAGAATTTTCAGTTTACCAAGTTGGTATGTCAGTCTGCTTTCTCTCCCTTCCCTAGCAAAGAACCAAAAGCAGACGGCTCATGCCCTCAGAATTTATTGTCTCAGAATTCTAGAGAGCAGGAGATGGCAGAGCTAGGGTTGTTTCCTTCTGAGACTAATGATGACCTCAACCTGCAAGGTCCATATTTTCATTGCCTTTGCATCATTTTCTCTTTGTCCCCAAAGTCACTGACCCCTTTTATAAAGACACACTTCATATTGAATTAGACTCTTCTGAATTTATTTAAATTGATTGACTTCACAAGGGCTCTATCCACAAATAAGTGTACATTCTGGGCATGGTGTTGAGAAGCAGCATAGCAACATAGTTTTTTTTTTAAGAAGCGATATAATTTACAACCCAATTGCTGCATATAAACTGAAGTAGCCAAAGGTCCTTCAAAAACTATCCTGCGGGCCTCCTTGGAAACATAAAGCCTGTCTCTTAAACACACATGTCTAATTGCTTCTGCCAATTAGTCATATTTATAACCTCAGCCCCCCATTCTTCTGGAGGACATTTTAGATTAAGGCGAATCCTTTCTGGAAGAAATTAATCCCATTTCCTGGATTTGGTCCAGTATCTCTGCAAGTGTTCAAGAATCACCTTAGAGTTTAGCCATCCCCTCGTGGGAACCAGCACAGCAACCACAAACACAGTCCACTCCTTCACAACAACATGGAAATCCCAATGCAGAAACAACCTCTTCACATGCAAGGAAGAAGGAAACGGGTTAGGGCAACAGATTGGGTGTGGGAAAGAATCAGTGGAAATACAAATAGGAGGCAGAATGGTTGCCCCACAAACATAAAATGTCTGGCATCACAGCCCCGAATCCAAACAAGACAACTCCTCACACTGCTTAGTAAATTAGCTCTGTGGCTGAGTCCTCTCTGGGGCCAACACAATTGTTGTCTTTAACACCAACAGTAGAAATAGGTGTCCTTAACTGAGTAGTTCTTGTTTCTTCTTCCAGGAAGCCATCTCCACTCTTAAAATCATCAGTTTCTCTACACTTCCCCTGATGTCACACCTACTCTTAGCTACTGTCTCTTCCCTAGGTTGCTACATATATTCCTACACATGGTTTCTAGGCAGCCCAAGCCAGCCTGTTTTTCAGCGTCTCCTAACCCGTTTGAAGGGCTTCAGTGAGCGAGTAGTGAAAACCCAGGCACAGGCATATACTACCTACTCCTATCTTCCCTTTACTTCATTCTACTCTTGCCAATTATATTCAGCCTCCCTGATCACCTTTTAGTTCCTTGAATATTTCAGATACTTTCTGGCCTCCGGCTCCATGAACTTCTTTCCTGACGCTGAGCTAGAGTCTATTCACTCGGGTGCTATAAAATGTCCCCTGTTATAAAAACAGTGGAAGATTGTTGAAAAGTCACAACCCTATGTGCCTTTCCATACACCCTGATTATTTCCTTTTCCCGGGATTCCCTAGACCTCTGCACTGCTCACATCAAAGAAATAATGCCCCACTGTTACACAGCATGCAGAGCCATATATCAGTGAAGGTTCAATCAGATTTTTAAAAAATCATTGTAAGTTATATGTTAAGGAATTTGATATAAGAAATGGCCTAATATAATGAGAGTTGAGAAGTCAAAAATCTATGGGATATCTCAGACTCGAGTCAAAGTGACTAAGAGACCATTGTCAAACTTTCGGCAATCTTTGGTTCTGCTCTTAAGGTTTTTCGATCTATGGAATCTGAATCACTGAGACTGTGTAATCATTGCTTCAAGTTTGCCAAGTATGGACATGAGTCATACCTACAAACCATCTTCCCAGCAACACGGAGATCAGGTGTGAATTATTTGGGCACTATAGCCTTTATAAGCCAACTTAAAATGGGCCACCAAGTTATCCTTCCAGCCCTGGTTTCTATTCTTTCTAAATTCCCTTTCCAGAGGCTGTTTAGACGGTGAACTCCATTTTTATCTTTTTGTTGTTGTTGTTGTGTCAAGGACCCACCTAAGTGTTACTTTGGACTTCTTTGAGTCAGTCCCTTCTCAGTTGGTCTCCATCACTGACCTGGTTCCTCTTGTCACCTCTCTCAGCACACATTATTCATGAGCTGTTTATCTCTGTCTTCTCACAGAACTACGTACCCTATATGACCCTGGAGCTTTTGTTCTGGCAGCAGTGTGTCAAAAGGTTTGTTACCTCGGCTCACACACAGTAGTGGTACAACCAAGGGCCAAAGGAGCAAATACTATCAGGGGTTATTATTGGGTTATTATTAAAACAAAACCCAAACTTTTTATCTTACTTCATTCCCTCACTCTAAAACTCTCCATGTTCCATGTCCCAGTGAACCACAATGGCTTATCCTCCCAAGAGCCAAGGTTAATTTGACAGACACTTTGGGGAATCATTTATTGTAGGAAAGGCCAACAAAGAACTCCTAGAGGGGGCTCATCTTGCCTCACACCCACTATGAAGGCTTCTAACATGCTGACATCCTAGTTTCATTTAGATTTATCCCCCCAGGTGTCAACACCTGCCCCAAGTCCGCCCTTATGGGAGTAAAATAAATCTATCAAAGTTGCTGATTTGAGGGTATTTTCTGAGAAGAGAATGAACAATTTGTGAGCCTATACTCCAGAGATAACTACTGCTCCTGGAAACCTCTGGAACAGAGCAATGATCAAACCAAAGACACAAGGGTAGCCCTCTACCAACTAGCAAGGTCTCTCACCACTGTTTGTAGGTTCCCAGGTAGGACAGAGGGAGGCTCCAAGTTACCCAGCAGTTCATCCATTCCCTCCCTGTCCAGTTTCTACTTTCCCCCTTCACAGCGTATTTAGGCGGCGTTTGTCCTCGGCTTCCCTGTTCTGTGGTGGGATACAGGACAGTGACATTTGATTGGAATAGGGGACTTGCTCATACTCTTTATAACATGTCCCCCAGTCATTTGCTGGTAGATGCTTTCTGAGTGGCCAGTGGGGTGGGGTGGGGGAACACCTGCTGGTATTCATACAATTGAGGGTCTCTGTAGCTTTTTTGCTTCCCAAGGTAAAGCAAGGAGGAAGACAGATGCTATCACAGAAGTACTTAATATACTAGGCAAAAGCAGGCAATTTTAGAAAGGGTAAATCATTACCTTCCACAGCAAACCCCACGGTTCTGTTGCAGACTCACCTATGACCCAACTCGGGAATAGAGAATGATATGCTCATCTAGGTGGTTAAAAACAAGTTATTAAGACAAAATACACAAATAAGACTCCCTCCACATTCCTAATTTTGGCCAGTCACAACTCCTAATCTGTTTTGCCTGCTGTGAGAATATTAAATATTATAGTATTTTAAGGCTGAGGCCGCCTGGAAGGGTGGACATTGGCTTCGCTGTTTATGTTAAATACAGTGTAACTGGGGAATCCACCAGTGGCTTCCAGGGCAGCAAGCCATACTTAACGCTCACAAAACAACCCATCTTCCCTGAGATAAGACCTTTGCCTAAGGCATAATGAAGCAATAGCTGAAAGGGGAGGGGGTGGTCTCTGGTCCAAGCAGCTGCTATCCTAAATTTCAGTCTTTTGATTTTTCTCTCAGCACTAAAGTTCCTTTCATTTCAGGGCCCAGTGAAAGTCCTCCCTCACCCTCCCTGCAATGAATGAGTCCTTCTCTGAGTTCCTAGAGCCCATGTGGTTCCTGCCCTCACCAACTTGTTCTGCTACTTGGTAAATTAATTTCTTCCTTGCCAAAATAAATTGTGAATTCCTGGAAGGCATGGCTCGGTGTTCTCTGTTTCTTCCCATCTCTTCAAACAGTATTTTGACACGGCCTGGTGGACTAAAAACAAAGTTTTGGCCACGACTTCTGGTTATTTACCAAGATTTGCTTTCTTGGAATGGTAGTGGCGGCTCAGTAGTTAAGGGTCCTTGCTCTTGCAGAGGATCTGGGTTCAGTTCCAAACATCAACATGGCAGCTCACAACTGCCCGTAGCTCCAGTTACAGGGCATCCAATGCCCTCTTCCTACCTCCTTGAACACCAGGCATACACATGGTGCACTTACAAACATGTGGGTAAAATATTAATACACAAAATAACTTAAATAAGTCTTAGACCTTAAAAAGACACACTTTCTCTTTTCTTTTTTGGTTAAAGATCTAAACAATCCACCTCAAGAAATGAAAATCAGTAACTATGTCACTTTCTACGTGTTCTAATAAAGCCTCTTGTATGGAGGATATGTCTGTGTGTGTATGAGTGTATGTGTGTGTGAGAGAGATGTGTTTGTGTGTGTATGTTTATGAAGTCTGTACGTACATGTTTGTGTGTATGAGTGTATGTATATGTGTGAGGTGTATTTGTATATTTGTGTGTGTGTATGTGTGTGTGTGTGTGTGTGTCCTGCATCTTTCTTCTGGTTGGAATGAATCTTAGTGGCTAGCAAAGACTTAGGTGCTGAAGTCCCCTTGCTAAGGCAGCTGCCCACACACCAGGAGACTTTGACGGGGACTATTACAAAAGCCAGAGACAGATGCTGAGTGTGTCTGAAGCACCGCATCTTTCTGAGGGTGCCTGTTATTCCTGTCCACGGCAGGTGTGGTACTTGTAACAGAAATAGCCTGAACGGAAGCTCCTGCTCAACTAGAACTAAATTTTGTAACTTATGGAAAGTGCACTGATTTAGTAATTTTCCCACGTATAAAATATTGATAATTATGGAAAAAAAACCTCACTTCACTCAGATCGTCAGGAGAGAGTGAAGTTGCTAGAAAGCATGTGTTATTCAGCAGGCATCAGTGAAGGCCAGTTTGGTACACATACGTATATTTTTATTTTGTGTTAGTTTTTGGCGAACTGAAGCTATATTACAAGAGTTCATAAAAATAGCATCCAAAGGTTTTGCATCCATTTTTTTTTACTGTAGTTATAGTGGAAATCTTTTGAAAATATCTGTCAGCTACAGCAGGGGATGTTAATGGGGCTTAGGTTAACTAAAGGGAAAATAGCAACTTTTAGAAAAATTTTCTTTGTATTCTTGGATCTTCTCTTATGTTCAAAGTTTGGGATTTATTGTTTTTAAAGGCTTTACAGTGGGTCTAAACAGAAACCCAGGCATTGATCCTGGCACAGTGACTTTAACGAAGCTGTTATTCTTTCTAGGCTCACTATTTGGTAAGAGGTAATTTCATCTGGTTCCTAGTGCTCACTCAAGGCAGGTCATTCACCTACAAATATGGGAGAAGGGAAACGCTGACCTTTTCTTCTCGATTTGCTGAAATAAAGTTTCAATGAAGAAATAGGGTTGTCCGCATCTCCATGCTGAATAGAGCTTACTGGACACAGCAGGCACTCTGGGAGCACAGGGAAAGAAAAAAGAAAAGAAAAACCTGAACAGGAAAAAGTTAATGAAGAATGTACATAAAATCTGAGCAAATCTTAGACTTTTGAATTTAGATGATTTTTGTCTAATTTTAGACAATTTGTCTTCTTAAACAAGCATATTTATTCATGTTTTACTTAACATCCCAACTTTATGCTGGAAGTTTAGACATATAATTTACTATCATCTCCCAAATGCATTTTTCATTTTTAACATTGTTTTCTAGATAATGAGTAGAAGTTTGTAGAAATGTGTCTTAAGAAGAAGGTGGTGTAATTGTAAATTTGAAATTCTTTGTGGTCACACCATCCCTGAGGTATTGTTCTATTTATAAGGCCACAGAAACTTGGTATTATTTAACATAAGAAATAAAATAACATGACAGTCACTTTTAAAGGTCATCTTTCAAAGACCATCTCATGTAGAAGCCAGAGAAGAGATTCTTAAAATACACCAACTACCAATAAATAGACCAACATTTAGTACAGAATGGTTTATAATTTCTTTAACGAGAAAAAGAAAACAAAAAGTTTGCATCCAATGTCTTTCTGGAGAGAAATACTAGGGCAAATCATGACACAAATGAACACAGTAGTGCACTGTCCTGTTAAAGTCAATGAGATGTATACACACGTGCACACACAGTAGTGCACTGTCCTCCTGTTAAAATCAATGAGATGTACTCACACGTGCACACACAGTAGTGCACTGTCCCCCTGTTAAAATCAATGAGATGTACTCACACGTGCACACACAGTAGTGTACTGTCCTCCTGTTAAAGTCAATGAGACGAATCTATATTTACCTGCTATATTGTGGTTTTGAATTTAAAAATGCTGTAGAGCTTATGTATATCAAAATTCCATATGTGAAAAGAACAAAAAAGCATAACAAGCTCCCTACATATAAATGAGTACATATAAAGAAATCTTTAAAAAAAAAAGAGAAAGAAAGGAAAATCTTTTCATGCTAGCCACTCAGGACTGGTTGGATTGGCAAGAACCATAAGGATAACATTATACTTTTGTGAAATTTAAAAAGAAATATATTAAATAACATGAAAACATACAAATGACCAGTGTATATATCTTTAGTCTTCATGGAAGGTATATGTGAAATGGAGGAGGATGGAGGTTGTCATAGAAACAGGTCTCTTTATCTTTTCTAGGTTTTACAAAACTGTAGTGCTATAACTAACTGAAGCTTTGGGGTCTCTGAATCTACAGCCTTAAATCTACAGGGTGTTTCTTTGACTGGCATTCTGTTAGAAACCATCTTTGCTAAAAAGAAACACATAAATAGTGAGTGCACACCTTAAAAGGCAGCATAAGATGGGGTTGATTGAAGCTTTTGAAGATAAGCATGGCCTAAATACTTTGATGCTAAATAAGAGGAAAAATGTTTTAATTATTGCTAAGGCAAGAAGCCCATATTCCATTCATTGCATTAATGAGTGGATGTATGGAGGATGGATGGTTGGATGGTTGGTTGGTTGGTTGGTTGGTTGGTTGGTTGGTTGGATGGATGGATGGATGGATGGATGGATGGATGGATG
>LOJH01002518.1:30515-42617 GCA_001685095.1 Ellobius talpinus
GAGTTCCTGATGGCAGGGGAGTGGTTTCTGGTGCGTTTGGCTGGGGCGTGGCTACCCCTATATAAGCTGCCCCTGGACACAATAAAGGGGACATTCTTGGGGCATTCCCGGTTCAAGGATGACCCATGTCTGTGTGTCTCTGTCTGTGTGTCTTTGTGTGTTTCAATCTCCAGCCCCTTGCCCGATTCACGAACTGTACGGTGCACATAGAGTGTAGACAGGCATGGTGTACCACATTTTATGGTCTTGAATTTTTTTTAACTTAAAAATATACTAGAACAATCCATAAGCCCAGAATGATCAGCAAGAACAACTCCATCTTCTCTAATGGCTAAGGAGAGAAGAGAATACAATCCTCCACAATATCTCCCATGGACAGTACATATTTGAAAGGCTCTGGCTCATTTATTTTCATGTAAGATGACCTGAAGTGTTTTTCTGTCTAGAAAAGTCCAAGTATGTACCTACATGTCTCTTTCATGAAAACTTCTCCAAGTGAATAGAAAATTATACAATGACTTGCTTTTGTGTGACGGCCCAAATAGAGGGAAGAAATGAAAAAAAGACTCAGTCTCTAGGAAGCAAATGTCAGTTCTTTCAAATTCTTCATACACAATCAACCAACAGCTTAGGGAAAAATAAGGCACACATCTTGTACATCAATATTCTTGTGTCAAAGGCAATGAATACCCAACACTTTAATGTCTCCAAAGCTTGCCCAAACTTCGGGAATGAAATGTATACTCAATTACATGCAACACAAAATTCTATTTAGCACACTAGGTAAATTACCATGAATCATGATGGGATGTTCCTTTCTCAAAATGGTCATAGGATAGAGCCTTAGTCTGCCCAGGTGAGTCTCAGAACAGGCACACACAGCCAGCTGGCATCCTGAAGGTGGTGACACACACATTGTTGGGGGAAAAACAGGTGATGATAAGGTACAAATCAGTCATATTCCTGCCCAAAGGCACTAAGTAAGCAGCAAGATCTAAATACCTCTTTTCCATGGAAACAGCATATGCCTCCTTCTTGGAACAAATAAGCAACTCTCCTGCATAAAACTGTATCAGAAAGAGCTTTTGTTGTGGAATAATTCATTTTTAAACAGACACCACCATCTAGAACAGGTAATATGAGCAGATGCAGAAAAAACTAATCTAGATTTCCCTGCAGGGCAGAGCAGCAAAGTCAAGTCCCCACGTCGTAGTTGCAGGAGTTTCCCTTATTGCCTTGATGGCATCGCCACACCGGAGGACCATTTATCTCAAAATAAAATTAAATTTGCATACTGCATTTTCTGCTGAGTACCACCAAAACAAAACAAATAAGTTCATTCCATTTGTTTATTGGTGCCCTTTTATTTTCTAAAGTTTTGTTATTATTCTTATTATAACATCAACTGTGTGGGACTGAGCTTGTTTAGGAAAGTCTGTTTCACCCTTTTGTATCATTACTGTGTAAGAGAATTAGAATTCAGAGATTTTATGCTCCCAGCAAGTTTTTGACATGATGTTGTCTGGCTGGGTAGCATATGACTGGGGGAGACAGATAAAGTCACAGTTTCTTCTTTCTAGAGAAAGTTGAGTTACAGGCACATGGAACTGACTTACCCTAACTCTTACATTCCCTTCTTTTGGTACCTAATCTTACAGATTTACAAACCTTGTTCTAACTAGGATGTGACCCCTGAGAGCAGAACTGATAAGTGGAAAGTCAGTAATGGCAATGCTACCCCTAACACACCTCAGAATCCTGGCCTCGCCCTCCCCAACCCAGACTTAGATAACCCCACCCTGTGCATCCACCCTTGCTTGGCATTTTTAATGTCTATGGGATTTTCCACTCCCTGTGTGGCTAGTGCAGACCTACTTAATTAGGTATCCACCAATGGCCTCCTTGCCTAAATGGATTTAAGAATACAATCCAGGAGGGGACAGCGGAAAGAGCTGTTTCTCTTGGGTGTACTGAGAAGAAGCCATTTTGTAAAGCAGAATTATATGCTCTTAAAGAACCTTTAGAAGTCAAGAATTTTGAGTAAGAGGGTGTTCTATAAATGTTTTTATATCCTCTTTTACCCTAAGATAAGCATACATGATAGTAAGCCTCCGCAATCTCTCAGTATCTTCCCAATGTGTGAAGGTATGCAACCCTCTTCTATTTTCTACTCAGTAAATATTACTGTTACTAAGTATCTGATGTGCTTCTGATAGATAAGCTCTAGTAATTCTATCCTATTCTCTTTTCCTCTCATTTCTGTCTCTGCCTCCCCTCTCTCTCATCATATCTATCTCTATCTCTATCTAATCTAATCTATATCTATATCTATATGTATCCCTTTCTATCCCTCCCATCTTTCTCTGTCTTTCTGCTAATCTCATAGTATCACTGTGTGGCGCAGGCTTGCTTGGACCTGTGATACTCTTGCTTCCACTGCCCAAGTACCGAGATTACAAATGTGTAGAACCTGGCCCAGCAACAATGTTACCGTTTCTACCTAAATCTGGGATTTAAAGGACTAATATAAGATAAAGATGGAGCCAGGCTTTCAGTGCAGAACAGGCTTAGACAGAACTTTGCTTCCTCACACCCTGTTCAGAAAATAGCTCACACGCATAAGCACACCCTTGCCCGTGACTATGAAGACTAGGTAGATGTCCCGGGTGTGGCTATATAGTAACCAAAAGACTATGACTGCTAGATCGAAAAACTGAAGTTCACTTTCTAGAAGACATGAAATAAGACTAGATATCTGCAATGGTAAAGGAATTTCCCGTTAAGGATAGTTATTTGATATTGCCACATTCCTTGAGCCAAATCAAGTAAAATGGTTTCTGAGGAATCTTAACATGTTATGACTTACTTATGTTTACTTTATGTGCATGTATGTACCTGTGTGTGCATATGTGCACTTGAATACTAAGGTACAGTGTGATGTTTCAAATTGACTAGAATACAGACCCTACCCAAAGAGGAATGCACTAATTACAGGTATATTTCTTTTATGATCTAAAATGGAACACTCTTCAGTAAAAGACTGGAGTATTATATTACTAAATCACATTCTAACATCTTACCTCTGGAATTGAGATGGACATGTTGGCCTATGACCTTTCTAAAAGCTTCTACACTACATAGGACCACTATTGTGCTCACTCTTTAAAAAGTTCCTTGTCAGCACAAAATTGCTAAAAATATACTTTTAGGTGAAATGGGCACTTACTCAAGCAGTTGATCTAGACCTGGGTTATTTGTTGCAACAGACATTCTAAAAGAGGACTTTTCAATACCCCTCCTCATATAGAGGTTGAATAAGCTGTAATGAGGTCTGAAGACAGTAGAATATTTGTCAACATTCCCCATCTCTGCCCACAAGCTGCTACATGGTACAACCTCTTCTCTTGTCCAGTCATGGTCATCAGAAGTTTCTTCAGAGAGCTGGTAAATGTGGGAACAGTGGGGCTCCATGGGCAATTATTTTAACACAGAGGACAGCTGAAGGCTGACCAATATTGGGAGAAATAGAATTAGCCAGGTTCTAGAGGCAAGAATTCATGGTCTATGAATAAAAGTGTCACTTGTAGCTGCCATCTAAAAGTCATGGCGGACCACCAGAGGCAATCAATTACAGAGAAAAGCAGGCAGGCACGAGATCATGGAAGGCCAACTTTGGTTTGTTCCTTGAAAACTGAATATGCTTTTTATTACTCCTTGATCATGAAATTGTAAAAGCTTCACATGAGGCCACAGACAACAAAATGTGCGAGAAAATCTTTGTAAAGCTGAATTACGTCAAATTCATGGACCAGGTGCTTCACAGCACAAACGCAGAGTGGAATGATTTGTTCTCAGCATTTCTAATCTATTCCTTCCTTTCAAATGCATTTGTATAAGACCAGCTCCTCACTGCCTCATATAGCCTTGCCCCAAATAATTTTCATTATCACCTTTGTTGATTTCTAGCTCTGTTTGCATTGCATCAGAACTCTGGGTTTATCTAGGCAGTGCTTGAAAGAAATGATGTATCTGTCTGTGTTCTATTTCAGGCAGCGCCACTGATTCACACAATGAGACACTTGACCTACTTAGGCCCAGTAGAGGATCTGAAGAAGCTGGGCTTTACGTGGTAACAGCCACAGGACAGACATTTCTTAGTAAAATGCTTTAAATTTAAACAGAGTGGGGCTCCAACACTATTGCTCTCTCCACTGTTCTCACGTGAGTTAGTGCTATAGCAGTATTGCCCAAGCTTAAGTTTCAAAATACATAACCAATGGACACCCCAGAGATAGCCTGTCCGTTTCTCCACAAAGTACAAACTTTTCATGACAGTGGGCTATCTATTCTTGGCCTTCTCTTTTATTAAAAGATGCCAGGAAGTCTTATTTCGGGTCCACAAATATTCATGCCAAGTTCTCTGAGCTGCACGTCTACTATGGATGCTACTTAGCCGAGGGAAAGGGAATGCAGATCTAACATAGAGGAAGGACGGATCAGCTCATTTGGCATCATTGTGCTATGGGCGTGACTGCAGAAACAGAGGAGACAGCCAACCCATTTGGGAGTGGCTGACACTTGAGAATCGTCTGGAAAAAGAAGCAAAGCCTCCTAGAAGTGCTCCAGGAGTGAGTTCTACAAAGGTGAAGGTAATTAACCTGGTGAAGACTAGGAAAAAGATCGACAGAGAAAATAGGATGATCAAGGGGGAGGGCTGGAAGCTGCAGCAGTGCACAGAAGATGCAACCCAGAGGAAGGTGGGGGAGGTCGGGAATGATGCTGGAGGAGCGGAAGAGATGATGCTTCAACACGTGGGCATAGAGGAGTGTAGAAGAGTTTAAGAAAGAATATGATGCAGGTGGCTATCTTTGAGAAGTTATTGAATAGCTCTGTAGAAAGTTCATTTAGCAGAAAATAACAGTGGGCGTTAGGAGGCCAGTTAGTGTTCTGCAGCAGCTGCCTAGCTGAGGGAGGACATGGGTCTGTGGTCATAAAGTGACAGCAGGGATAAAAGGAGCAGCTTTTAGGGACAGGTGGGACAGGGGGGATTTGTGCGGTTTAAGAAGTCCAGACTGTTAGTGAAAAGGTATGTTGGGTACTGGGCTTCCTTATTGAAGTTATTATAATTATCCCACCTGAAAAAAATAAGAATCTATGATACCAACACAGTAGTAAGTCAAATATCAAGAATTTAAGGTAAACTATCCCAAAGACAAAAGGCAGGCCATGGAGTGGTGGATAAAAGAAAAAGATAACATAAAAATGTAGCTACCCAAACAGTGTAGGTTACTGCTGGTGCCCTTGGGTGCCTCTCGGAGGTTGCAAGTGAGTCTCTATTACTGAAGACATGGCACATTGTGAACACAGGATTTGGATGATTCAAGCTAAATCTAACTTGAAATAGACCTTCTTAGCTAAATCTAACTTGAAATAGACCTTCTTCCTGGGATCTATCTTCCATGGTGCCACTAAATACTATGTAAGTTGCCAAAGGATGGAAATAGTTAAGAGCCCTACCCAGTTCATACATCTATGAACTGCAACACTGGCCAGCATGGAGAGAAATCTGTAAGGTACAACATGCGGCTCTCACATGTTGGTAGTAAGCAACAGCTCTCTACTTGGACTTCAGATCCACTCAATAGAAAGGAAATCATGTCTGCTACTAGGTACCTAGCCAACTACCCAGACCTAATGAGGTCCTTTACCTTAGAAAAGAAAGTACTGCTTACTGTCATTTTGCTAGACCAGCATTAGTTTCTTATGACCTTTTAAATCTTATCCTTATACCCACAGATAAGTGTTGCTACCACCCATCCGTCAAAGAAGCCTCTCTTGATAGCAGGTGGAAAACATCACAGAAAAAAATACAACTGGACATAATGAAGAGGAAAATGGATAGTGGGGACCCCTGCACCAGCAGCCATTTCTCCATCACAGCTTCTGCATCTATTGCTAAGGGAGCATCATGGGGTGGAAAGATCATAGGAGCCAGAATACCAGGAAGTCTGCTGTGAAATTGTCTTTCCTAGAAATGGATACACAAACAAGATTATGAAAATGGCAATATTAATACACACATGAACTCAGAAGGGGGAAGTTTTCAAAGGTTCCACTCCTAGACCAAGAACAACAGGCAGCTAATAACTGATGAAAAAGTAGCCTCTCCCAAGGATGAGTCCTCTGACTGTTTAACCAATACAGAGTTGGCAGCCTTATACACCAACAAATAGACTCAGTAAGTTGTACTTATATGTTTGTGCATAAATATGCACACATATATGTATGTAATGATCATAATAAAAGCAAGAGGCTATCAGTTTGAGAGCGGAGGAACATGTGAGGAATTAAAGGCAGAATACCTGGGAGAGGCTAAAGGGAAGACAGAAAAGGAGGAAAGTAAGGTAATTCTGCTTTAATTAAAAATACATAAAATTTTAAAAGAAATAAAAATAGGAGTCAAAAAAGAAATAAAAGTACAAGTAGATTCATATCAGAAATGCAAATATCAATGTAAAAGCAATTATCAATAAATAAACAAATATGTAAGTAAATAGCAACATACTTTTGAAACTTGTTTCTTGTGCTTGTTAAAGAACTGTCCCACAGGGCAGTGCCTAATGAATTCTCATTGATGGGAGTACAGATGGGGACTGGAGAGATTGCTCGGCGCGTAAAAGCACTGCAGAGGACCCCAGTTAGGATCCCACCACCACCCAGAGAGGCACACAGTTGTCTGTACCTCCAGCTCCAGAGAATCCAGCACCCTATTCTGGCCACACACACACACACACACACACACACACACACACATGTTTCTTAGTGAGCCCTATCAGACCTCAGAAACCAGGAGAAACCTCGGTTCTGTGTTCAGGAGCTGGAAGCCTAGAGCCCTGTGTCTGCACTGGACCCCTGACTCTACAAGTTAGTAGAGTATGGTCTTGGGCAACCTTCTTAACTACAATGACTCTCAGTTTTCTACTGTAACAAAGAAGAAATAATTAGGATTGAATCTATGCTGTTAGAATTAAAGGAAGCTGTCCACAGAAACTAATTACCTCAGTATTTGGATTAAAAAGAGTAAGCATTGCTCATTATGAGTTATTATTAGCATTATTAAACCTAGAAATTCTTGATGACAGTATATTTTCTGTTTATTTTGGGGACAAAGAGACAGTGGGAAGAGATTACAGTTCTATGTTGTATTCCATGTCAACGGTTTGAGAGGTTTATTAGTCTAAGAAATTGATTATGGGCAAAACCATCTGAGAGTCTTACCTATGACCTCCAGTCACAAGGGGCAGATATTTTGAAGTGTCAAGCAACCCAACCAGGAATGTCATTTGCTGGCAGCAAGGTCCCTTGTGCAAGAAAGGCTACCTGTTTCTCCATGGGAAAGCTACTTCCTTCCCAGGTATTTTGCAATCGCATCGATAGGTGACTTAGCAGTCTGAGAATCCTATATCCTATTCATCCAGTCAAAATGCCATCACTGTAATTTTGCTGACTTGGGCTTAGCCCAAGTTAGCTCAGAAGAAAGGCAAATTTTGACAGCTGTAAAGAGAATATGAAATGTGAGGGTCCAGAGGCTAATTGTAATTCCACTGCGTGCATTCTGGATAGTATCGTTCAGTTTTGAGACGAGCCCTGGAAATGGCCACCAGACACACGCAAACAGCCCAGCTCCATGAGATTCTTTCTGCACTGAACAATGGGCAGCATAACCGGGTGCTTTAGTGAACGCAACTGTTTTAAATGAAGCGTCGTTGGGGAAGAAAGGCAGCCATTTAGTAGTATTTATAAACTACAGTACCAGGGAAAACATGCTTTTCTGCTAATGGGCCCTTTCAAACACAGACAAATAGGAAACACATGTTCAACTGTAGCTCACCTTAGTTATCGCCTCCTTCAATGAACACAGCTAGAGAAAACGCTTTAGATAACGTGGTTTTAACAGCAACAACAGACTCATTATTTTGACTCCTGTTATAATTAAAGATGTTTATTGACAATTTCATTTTGTTTTCTGAACTGGACTTTCACTCCAGTGGTTAACCCCTGCAGTGCCAAAGAGTTCTACACATAGCTATAAAATCTAATATGCTTCTAAATTTCACTGTTGCTTTAGATATTTTCATGTGTGTATGATTTGGTCTGAGTCTGTTTAAAGCAGCATCATACATTATATGTCTTTCCCTCAAGACAAGTTTTCTCTGTATAACAGCCCTGGTTGTCCTGGAACTAGCCATGTAGACCAGGCTGGCCTTGAACTCACAGGGACTGCCTGTCTCTGCCTCCCAAGTGCTGGGATTAAAGGTATGTGCCACCTTGCCTGGATCACTATAGTTCTTTGGAATGTAAACATTGTCTTTTAGCTATCACAGGGCAGTAAAGGGGAAAGGGGGCTCGTTTGTGGCCATGGATCTCTGTGTTCATTCACTCTTGAGCATGCCCAGTCAGAGTTTGCACTTAATGATATGTTTAGACCCCCCCAACAGACTACAATAGCAAAGCACTCTATAGTCTTGGGATCCAATCAGTAACAAAGTCTTCACCTACAGCAAATAGTCACAAATTTCCCATCTATGGGTTCATCTCTCCTTTTATGCCCTGTCTCCTACTCCCCTGCTCTCTATAGCCACACCTCATCCTCACTCTTCTCACTAATTTGACATCACTGCTTTGATTATTCTTTTCTCTTTTCTTTTTTATGTGTATGTGTGTGCCTGAGTGAGTGTATGCACACTGCATGCATGCAGGAACCAGTGGAGAGGAGAAGAGTGTATCAGATCCACAGAACCAGGATTACAGGCGTTTGTGAAGCACCATGTCTGTGCTGATGACTTAACTCCAGTTCTCTGCAAGAGCAGTAAAGTGTTCTTAACCCCTGAGCTGTCGGCTAGCTCATTCTTCAATGCTTCTTAAATAGGATCAAAAAGCATTTGTGCATTCAGCTTCTAGAATGTCTGAAGTCCTAGCACTTAATAATTCGTTGAGATCCCACACCATGCCTAGCACTGCTCAGTGTTCTAAGGAACAATTAATCCTTGTACTGCAGAGTTTGCCTCCAGGAGGAAGCACAACATATGTTGAAATGTCAAAATCTCTGAGCTGAAAGCTGAGAAACTAGTCAAACTGTTTAAAAAGTATTTCTTTGGATTCTGAGGTTATGCAATAATCATATATCATGTCCCCTTCCCTTTCCTCACACCACACCCTCCCATTTACTCTTCCTTTCACTCTTTCAAAGTTATAGCCTCTTTTCTAATTAAATATGGCCTGTGCATATATGTATATACACATGTATTGCTAAATGTATAAATACAAGCTGTTAAGACTATATAATGTTCCATGCATGTATGCTTTTAGGGATGACCATTTGGTCAACCTTCTTATATCATGGAAGTCACCTGTCATATACCAATAAACAGTGATTCTCTCATCATGAAGAACAGTGACTCCACTCGTGCTCCTGAACTTTCTAGAAGAAGACTACCATTGTCGTGCATAGCTCTTCTCCCTCTTGGGAAATCGAATAAGATTCCTTATATTCTTTCCCATTAGCTCGAGATATATGAGCTTAATTCTTCTTCTCTATAAGTGGTTTCCTACTGGGAATTTTCTAGTGATCTTAAGATTACATCGATTACTATTTCTTACTGATCCAGATAGTTCCCTTGGGCAATATGCTCTGTCTGTGGCTACACAGCTCTCTACAGCAAGACACCTTGTTTCCTACAGCCAACTCACAACTTGCTTCCGCAGTGAATGTGAGTTTCTACTTCTCCGCTATCCTGGTACCTCAGATGTCCTGTCAAATTAACTACTTTATTTCCTTCAGATGCCAAGCTGTTCTGTCTTCTGCATCCCCAGTATTGGTGGCAGGTTCATTCTCCTATTTACTAAAATCTCCATCATCTTTTATTCCTCATCCTCTCAGTCTTGGGATAGAAATGGAGAGTCAGTATTTTAAAGTATTAATTGTTACAGTAAGTGAATTGCTTAAAAGAAATAGAATATATTAAACACCCTGAAGATTGATTGCATCAGGGCATTGGAAGGAGAGCTGGTAGTCCTCACAGCTTCTAATGTAGGAGTAAATCCATGAGTGAAGATGAGCTTTGGAAACACAAGCAGAAAAGGAGAGATAAGACATGATGAAAAAATAAGTAGAATACACGTGTGACTATAATACCAACTAAATCTGAGGCTTCAGAATAAAATGGAGAATCTAGTTGTTTTCTAATCTTATTATCAACAACTTTAAAGTCATCTGTCCACAGTTAAGAATTCATGTCTGCAATCAATTTAAAGATGCTGAAACATTCTTTACACCAAGTCCCTTGGCATAACAGAGGTAATCAGCAGGAGCAGTGTTCTTGGTCCCCATCATCTAATACCATGGGGTTCAGTGTGTGACTGGAGAGCCTTGGGCTGCTTTATGGGATGTGAGCTTCAGGGATCCTAGTGCTCCACTTTGAAGAGAGCTTCATCTGCCAATAAATCTCACGGGAAGGGAATTCTATCACGCGTTCACACCATAGCTTTCATGAGAACTAAATAATTGTCGTGAACAAATAGCGTTGGTTAACTTGAGGTGTGGTAATTATGATGATCCCTAATAGAGGCACTGTGTTTAGCTAAAGGAGTCCTCAACGATTTATATGAGGAAAATAAGCTGGGACATTTTACAAGATTTAGGCAACAAAGAACAGTGCGGTTGTTGGTTTCAGTTTTGAAGACACAAGCCCCAACTGGATGTTTTAATTGTTCTCTCAGCTGCCTGGGAGGATAGGCTGAAGTACAAAGGAACTGAGAATAACAGGGTCAGGAGGGCAAAGCCTTTCTACCCCTTCCAGCGAGGTATTCTCTATTTATCACTGCTTTCTGTTTCTTGCCTTGATACTTGGGAATACATTGTAAAATTAAATGGTAGAAACAAAATTGCAGGCATCCCCCGTTATATGTTCTGAAATGTTAGATCATTGTGTTTTTAATGTAAATTGAATTTAATTAATTTTAGCAATTTATCCTAACATCAAAACAAGAAAGACACAAAATTCAGAAATTCAACTGATCATTTAAAAAAATACTCTGTAAATTTATTATGGGGATAAATGGTGCTGACATGTTTTTTTTATTTAGCATTGAAAATTCTTTTATGTGAATTATTTATTTTTTCTTATGAAATGCCTATAAAATAATTCAAGCAGATAGAATTTGAAGTCACAATCATACATGAATAAAACAGAGTTGAGAGTTGCTTAACTTCCCCCAAACTCAAATGAAATAAATGTTAAGAACTTCTAAGATAATCTGTGCTGCAACCTTGTAGAGCATACTATGTCCCTATGTCCAAAGTAAGTTTAACGTGAGCCTTAAGAAGTTCCATATGAGTGGGGTCTGGAGAGAGTGCTCTATGGTTAGGAGCACTGGATCCTCTTCCAGCAGGCCCAGGGTCGATTGACTCCCAGCACCCACACTCATGGCTATGTCAACTGTGTATAATTCCAGTTGCAGGTAATCCGATGCCCTATTTTGACCTCCTGGAACACTGCACATGCATAGTGCACACACATACTTGAAATCAAAGCACCCATAAACTTAAAATTTCAAAAAGAAATTCCTATGTTAAGTTTACTATTCATAGTTGAAACACAGGAAATAAAGCATCACTAAGGAAAACTCAAGGCCAAGGACCTCGCAGACAATAGGGCAGGTTTGGGGGAGGCAGGGATGTGTGGAACAAAGAAGCCCCTGCAGCAGGAGTTGAAGGGGTCCAGTGCTTCTTTCCCGGACTTTCTGCCCTGCCCCAGGATAATTGAAATGGAGGAAGGGTGGATATGGGAGCAGGGAAGAAGATATCTTAATTAAGGGAGCCATTTTAGGGTTGGCAAGATACTTGATTCTAGAGGGGTTCCCAGGTGTCCAAGGGGATTTCCCCAGCTAGGTTTGTGGGGAGCAGAGGAGAGGGTGCCTGAACTGGCCTTCTCCCATAGCACACTGATGAATATCTTGCATATCACCATAGAACTTTCATCTGGCAAGGGATGGAGATAGAGACAGAGACCCACAATGGAGCACTGGACTGAGCTCCCAAAG
>LOJH01002519.1:0-17321 GCA_001685095.1 Ellobius talpinus
CGTGTGGGAGCCGGGTGGGACGAAAAGCAGGCCTGCGCTCCCCTATCACTACAAGTCCCCCCAGTAAAGGAGTTCTTGAGTTTAAGGTCAACCCTGCCTACACAGCAAGAGCTTGTTCAAACTATTCTTAACTCCAATAAACACAGAAACAAAATCAGAATCTGCTTTCATAAGAAGGATCTGGATGATAAAACATTATTTTCCTGGTAAGATGTCACTCTCATGCATGATGTGAGTCTTGACATTTGCTCCAGCTGTCTACACTCCTTTCAATGGCAGCACTTTGGTCACTATCTTAAGTCACTGTTCTATTGCTGTAAAGAAACCAAGGAACTCTTATACAAAAAGCATTTAAGATGGGCACTGATGGTGACCACCTTTAATCCCAGCATTTTGGAGGCACAGGAAGGTGGACAGCTAAGTTTGCAGCCAGTCTGGTGTACAGAGTGAATTACAGGACAGTCGGGGCTATACAGAGAAACCCTGTCTCAAAAACCAAAACAAACAAAAAAACAAAAAAGGAAAAGGAAAAGAAAGCATTTAATTAGGGGCAGGGCTTGGGACTTGCTTGCATTGTTACAGTTTCAGAGGTTAAGTGCATTATCATCATAGTGGGGAGCATGGTGGCAGGCACAGTGATGGAATATTAACTGAGATCTAAGTTCTGATACACTGGCAGGGAGAGAGTGTCTAGCATGGGTTTTTAAAACCTCAAAGCCCACCCGCCCAGTGACACCCACTTCTTCCAACAAGGCCATGTCTCCTAAACCTTCTAACCCTATAAGAGTTCCACTCCCTAATGACTAAGCATTCAAATCTGTAAGTCTATGGGAGCATTCTTATTCAGACAACTATAGTTTCTTTTCCACAAAGGAACTACTTTGAGATATCAGAGACTTCTAAAGACCCATGAGGCCTCATTTCTCTGCCAAGTAAGCACCTCTTATGTTGGCTTCTGTTCCTGCTTGTGAGACCATTAAATCTCAGGTACTCAGTGTTACATCTTTTTTCACCTACAAGTCAACTCAGTAGCCATGACCTTTGTTCGACTGCCTTGGATTTTTAATTTTCCCCATTACCCTTCCCTTCTCTGTTCTTCCTTATAGCCATATCTGTTAGGTTCTTATCAACCAATCCTGGCAGTCAGGACCAAGAAATATCACAAAGTAATTGTGAGAGCATCATAGCTTCAAGACCTGCTCCAGGGAAAAGTTTCCCTAAAGCAGGTGTACCAACTCTGCTCAGGCAAGGGCAAGGGGAGGGGTCTCCAGCGAAAGCTTCCCCAGCCAAAGTGGTACAGTTCTGCTCTGCTCTGCTCCGCTCCGCTCTGCTCTGGCTCTGGAGAAAGTTGTTATAGCTGGGCTCCGCTCCGGTGAAAAGGTCACACTGCCCAACAAACCTCACTCAAGAGATTTATTAGGAAAGAAGAAGCCAGGAGGGTAGCTACCTCCAGGGTGAGAAGCAGCACCAAAATGAGCAGGGTATAGAGCTTATATAGGTTTTCAGGGGTGGGGAGGCTTGAGATTGGTGAATTTTTATGACCTGATTCAGGGGAAGCTTAGGGATTGGTGGGATTTTGTGCTCGGGATCTCAGGGATTGGTGGGATTCTGAAGTCTGACTCTGGGCAAGCTGAGGGATTGGTAAAATTTCAAGCCCTCAACCGAAGATATGTAATTTGTCCTTTATTTGGAAAAAAGCCCTTGAAACCCCCCCTTTTTTTGTTTTTTGAGACAGGATTTCTTTGCATCACAATCCTGGATGTTCTGGAACTTGCTTTGTAGACCAGGCTGGCCTGGAACTCACAGAAATATACCTGTCTCTGCCTCCCAATTGTTGGGATTAAAGGCGTGCACCACCACTGCTGGCAAACCCACTTTTATGTGTCTCTAGAAATCAAAACAATTCCAGGACAGGCTCCAAAGCTACAGAGAAACCCTGTCTCGGGGGGAAAAAAATCAAAACATATCTGTCAACAATCCCTCTTTTATTAAAAAGTATTTTAAAAACTTTTGAAGGCTCCAAGCAACTACATCACCTTTAATCTGAGAGGTGTCCCAGTCCTTCGCTACTGGAGCTAAGGGACAGATTTTCTTATGGAGCTAGCGTGGTCCTATGCCAGAATGATGGGAAGGTCAATTGGCTGAAGTCAGGGTTAGATAATCTATATTGAATGGCTTCTCCAGGAGTTGTAGAGAGCATAGCTTGCACAACAAATCACAAAATAAACCTGACTGCAGAGTCAGGAGATGAAGGATGCCTGTTGCCAAGTCAGAATCCAATGTCCAGGGCCCACATAATAGGAGAGAACTGATTTGTACAGCTTGTCCTCCCATCTACACGTATGTTCTGTGATTCATGCAGGTAGGCAGATGGGCACACACACACACACACATCTTAAAAGTGTGTACTGAGTCTGGGACATCACAGTTCAGCGAGTGCCTGTTGAATAAGTGAATTACCATATGAATGAATGAATTACAATATGAGACCACAAAACAGTCACTGGAAAGCATATGCTCCCTGTCTGGGTTTTAACATATACTTCAGCAGTGGTTCTTTCCACTGGACAATAATCAACTCTTGATACTAATGGAGATGAGGCCACTACAGCCTTCTACTTATTCTTTCTAGGCCTGAAGGAAATCCAGCCATTGCAAAGCTCCAGGAGCAAAAACAAGCCCCTTCTCCTGAGACTCAGCAAGAGACACAACCTCCCAATGCTGAAGAGTTGTAGTTAAACTGTAAACACTAACTTTGTATATAGTTTTACGACTCAATTTCCTCTTTTTTATGAGAGTATAAAACACATTTTAAAAAATAAATAAATCTTTAATGGAAGTGTATGATAGTTGACATGGGAAGTGTCTGAATCTTTCATATACAATGCAAGTACATATTTAAATATGCATATTATGAACATTTAAAACAGCCATGGCTCAAGATAATGTTAAGCCTCTTATCTGAAGCATTACTCTCTAAATATGAACCCACTTGCATCTTAAATACAGATTGCATTACATGTATAGGCAAACTGTAAACACTAACTTTACAAACTGTAAAATATTTTAATCTAATGTTTATTCTAGAATTTTCTCTGTCTTTCAGAAAATATTATCCTACATGCTCAGTTTACTAAGATAAAAACATAAAAATTCCTCATCTGTACTTTTTGTCTTAATGTAAAAATCTATCACATAAATAGAAAACAGTTTCTCTCCCATAATTCCTTTCCCGGGCTCTCCTTATTTCTATTTTATGGCATTAACATTCTTATCTTCTCTTATGAGTTAATCAAATGTAAGTCAATGTATCTAGACCCAGTGTCCCTGGTGCACTAATACCCAGCTCAACATCCTGAGAGAAATCACCACTTAAACATTCTTCTGGCCCAGTGCTTTGTACATTTAACCCAACAGACTAGCTTGCCATCACCTTGGCTTGGTTTCCCTTCATGCTCCCTAACCTGGCTCCATCCAGGAACTCAGTGGTCCCTTCCCATAAGGTTCCCCTATTCTCTCTCCATCCTGTGGTCCCAGTGAAACTGTTATGATGACTTTTCGGCATGACTGTCTCCTCCTCTTTAGAGATAGTGATTCTAGCTCCTCACTACCTGATCTGGCATCAGTCTACCCAGACCTCAAACTACAATCAGTGTCTAATACAACCAGGCTATCCAATTTTTTCCACATAAAATTCTTCACAGACTTCTCACTGCTCTTCAAGTATGGTACATGTTTGCAAACAAGTATGAACTGGCTCCGACCTCCTCTATAATCCTATCTTAGGCTACTCTCTTCCACTTCTTAAACAGGAGCTTTGCACCCTACCTGTCCTATGACAAAAGGAGAGCAAACAGCATCACACGCCCCGCTAGCACCCCCTAGGTTTTTTTTCAGTTCCCTTTACCTGATTATTTTTTCCTTCCTCAGCTTCCAGGAAAGTGCTTTCTGACTTCCCATCACATTAAATAGTCCTCTTCTGTTTCCCCACTGAACCCCATTCTCATTGTACATGCCTGGTGTCGGTCCACCTGCGTGGACCATACAGTTCTCAGAGGAGGTGAGGAAGAAGTCCGGGTCTCCATTTTTGCACAGACAATAGCTAGATGGTGTCTGCTATTGTGTATGTACTGGTAAAAAACGTCGGATGAGTGGAAGTTCATTTCAAATCTTCGGAAAGACCTGCAATTGACCTATGCACTTCCAGAAACAGGAAAAAAGGGGGCCCACAGCTTCATATGACCTCATATGACCACATACAGTAAAAACAGGTTGGCTGTGTCCAAGACAGACTGCAGTAAGTTAAACCCCTTTTGTCTGTCTCTCCTCTGTGTTTTAACAAATATCTAATTTTAGATCCCTCTCACCTGCTCCACTTCCAAGGTTTAAAGTTCATGATTAATCTGTGTTTGCCGTAATGCCGCTGAGAATGTGCCAATGACCTCAACTGAACTGGCAAATATGAACTGAATAAGGAATTAAAAACAAAAAACAAAACCAAAACCAAAACCCCCTCCAGATCCTAAAGAAATACATTCATGCAAGATTCTGTTGTAGACCTTTGCTCACCGGAAAACGTACCCTGATTCCAAATAGCAATGGTGGGCTGCAGTAAACAACATTAAAGGGAAAACAGTCCTTGTTAAAGAAAATGCTGTTTCAGGCTAAAGTCCCAGAGATCATAAAAGATACATGATGTGATAAACAAAACCAACCAGACAGGCCTGTTCGGTGACTAACCACTGATTGAATTTTCCAATGCGCCTGGACTGTCTGAGAGATAAAGCATTCACAAAAGGTCCATGTTAAATATTAGGCTGTCAGTTTTTTCTGTTCTTTTTTTAATGTTTCTACTGAGGTCCGGGAACAGTTGAACATTTTCCTTCCTCTTTCAATTTTCTTCCATTTCTGACTCTTATTGGTTGTTTGTGGTTTTGAATTTTTTATGATGTGTGAAGACTGGCAAACAGTTGCTATGATTGTCAAATGCCTTAAATCAAGAAGAGAAAAATGCAATAAAACAGTTTCCATGGTAACCCACTGCAACTTAGTACCTCTGGATTATGAGCCAGCTCACATCCATGATCATTACTTGTTGACAGGCATAAATGGAGCCTAAAAGCATTAATTTTAGAGATGAGCTGAGACATAGGGCTAAGTTATAATAACGCTTCAATATTTCCAAGGCAGTGACAGCAAACGGACACCAGTTGTGTCACAGTTTAGATGACGTTAATAAACTAAGCAGAAAATTTTGGAGAAATTGACAAGCTTTCCTCTCTAGGTGGCATAACGAATGTGTGCTCCCCTCTTGAGGCTGCAAGTAGTAGCAGACACGTGTTTGATGGAGTTAAAAGAAACCCAATGCCAGAAGTCATATGGAATGATAGCTGGGCATGTTAATGAAGGAAGAGCTCCAATATTGAATGATTCTTTAAAATGTGGGTAGTAGAAACTCTCTTAGAACATAAATAGGTATATTTTAGTAGGCACAATCCTTTTCTCCTTTTCTTCTAGTGATTTTTAAAGTGTGTGTGTGTGTGTGTGTGTGTGTGTGTGTATGTAGAAAGAGGCCAGGAGAAGGTGTTGGCTCCCTTAGAGCATACATGCAGTTGTGAGCTACCCAACATGAATTCTAACAACCAAACTCCCATTCTCTTTAAGAGCCTTAACTGCTGAGCCATTTCTTCAGCCCCCTCCTTTCTTTTTAAAAGATTAGATTGAATTAAAATGTGAACAACTATGTGTTTTTCTACATATTCACACCGACATTCCCACCAATAGCCCTCACACTACCATCAGATATTTTAATGCTTTTTTGTTTAAAAAAAGATACACTGAATATAGCTGCTTCCAGCTGGCTTCTACAATTCCTACTCACCAATGTAATCAACATTTGAAAGACAACGCTTTTCAAAGCTGTGATATTTCTAAATATATCTTTATGACAACCCATAAAATCTATAAGGATTTAATATAATAAAACTGGTCTATTTTCTTAACATTTAGATTTTAGCTAAGAGATAATTTCATTTTTCTGAAGACTTCTGAGTTCCCTTTCCCTCCAAACATTTTTAATAAAAGATGGGATCTGGGGCCAGCAAGAGAGCTCAGCAAGCAGAGGTGCTTGCCACCAAGCCTGACGACCTGGGGTCTATCTCTGGGATCTCCATGGTGGAGGGAGAGAACTCCCACAAGCTATCCTCTGATGTCCACATCCATGTCATTGCCTGTGTGCACACACACACATATACTAAATAAAATGGAATGAACAGAAAAAAAGAGAGACAAGCTGTTAATGCTGGACACGGCGGCTCATGCACTTAGAAGGTGGAGGCAGGCTGATCAAGGGTTCAAGACTAGCTTTGACTATTTATCAACTTTGTAGCCTGGGGTACATGAGACCCTGTCTTAAAACAGACTGTGTCAGACAGCTAAGTGGTGCCTTTAACTGGGAGGCAGAGACAGGATGATCTCTGTGAGGTCAAGGCCAGCCTGGTCTACAGAGTGAGCTCCAGGTCAGCCAGGGATACACAGAGAACCCTGTCTCAGAAAAACAAAAAACAAAAATCAATAGCAACAACAAAAAACCGGACTGTGTCAGCGCAGGAAAGGGGTGATGAGGAGGCAGAGTGGAACAGATTGTTTTTCTTTAAAGTCTGGTTTTCATTATCTCCTGTCTCCTATTCAGAGGGAGGAACCAGTATACCTCAGTTTCCACTTCTGTACTCTTGGGTTTAAAGTTTCACAGAAGGCTGATACCATCACTTACTGAGATGGAGGTATGTCAGGGGCCATACTGAACAACACTTGATGCAAATTAAGTCCTTTGAGTAATGTCAGCTGCTGTTACTACCATCAACACCACCAACCACTACCACCACCAGCACCATCTCTAATACCATCACCATCACCAACACTGTCACCACCACTACGGCTATCATTGTATCTTGTGTCCTTCATTGTGTTTCAAGTCTACATGTGCCTAGAAATATTTGCTAAATTGAATGTCTATTTGTTAACTGGTTATTAAGAGTGTTTTCAGTGACTAGCTTTGTTAGAATCTATGAGATTTTCAGGAAATTTGGTTTTGTGGTCTTTCTTCACAAGCTCTGTACCCTCAGAGATTCATAAAGCACTCGTTAAGGGAGCTCAAGTGTTCTGTGCAGGAAAGCTATCTCCTCATATTACCAATTTGCAGAATTAAGCCCCTCGGAATACTGCAGGGCCTCTGAACCAATGCAGCAAAGACTGTGTTTAACCTATTGACCTGAGTGGCCACAATTTAAGTTCTCCCTATTTTCAAGCAGTGATTTAGAAACTTGCTAGTTACTTCAATGTTTTCAATCATTTTTCTTTGCTTCGCTTTAAAGAATATAACCATTTCCAATACAAGTAATTTTCTTTCATTCTAAGACTGTGGATTATGTCAACATAATATTTAGCTTATCTGGAAAAAAGAAAAAGACACTGGCCTATTCCTATCCCTTTTTCAGTACTCTTTAGTATTAGGAATCCTTTCTATTATTGCTAGTCATCTCTCTTTGCCTTCCTTGGTATAGATTTCTCATATGTAAACAGTCTTTCTGTGTCTCGTTCCCTGAGTCAGTGTCCTTGTTCTAGGAACACAGAGAAAATAAAGGCTACCAGGTTCCAGCTTGATCCCCAGTCTCCTAACACGTAAGAACTTGCTAGTGCACGGTTGTTGCCAGCTTTCAAAGCTACTAAATAATGTTTGTCCCTTATCTGAAGGAAGACGTTGCCTAGTTTAGAGCAAAGGGTTTTTTTTTTAAAATGTTATTGTTTGTTTTCTCCCTATTGCTTTGTTGGCATAGGGTCCCACTGTGCAGCCCAGGATGATTTCAAACTGGTGATCCTCCTGCACCATCTTTCCAAGTGCTACCATCAGAGTCACGCACCACCACATGCCAGTGCTAATGCCATGCGGCTTTCGTCTGTTGTCTTCACTTAGTACATTTTATAATGGTTTGTTTTTTAAAAAAATACATTTAGAACGTATTCTGTGTGTTAGGTGCCCTTTCAAAATCTACTTCTCGTGTTAAGGATTACTGCTAATGCACCTAGCAGCCAACAGCCCCAGGTGGGTTCTCATGGCAGGCACTGCCTTTTTCTTGCAATGATTTCTTCATAGTCACCAACACTCCATCTTATATATATTTAAAATGTATCATTATCTTTTGGGTGGGAGTCAACTTCACACAATTATTTATTTTTAATTAGCATACAAATTATTAGGCATCATTTGGACATTTTCAAGCTGTGTTTTGTCATAGTTGACATTTCCCCCTTTCTTTGGCCTCTCTTTTTCAACCTCTTTCGGCTCCTTTTTCTTTTTTAGGTTTGCTTTACCCACAGCCAAATGTTTACATTACAAGCTAGGACCCACATATGAGGGAGAACATGATTTTTCTTCTTTGTCCTTCTTATTTTGGGTCACCTCCCTTAATACTTGTGCATAGTCTTCCACTGTTGTGCATATCCCTTGTGTAAATGTTCTCCGTTGTCATTATCCATTCATTTACCCATGGCATCTTGGCTTCACCCCATCTTTATAAAACCTATGTCACAGTTCCTTTGGCTGCCTGTGTAGGAAGAAGCTCAGGGTCGTCTTTCAGCCTGAGAGGCTTCACTATCAGACACAGTGTGACTGCGCTGGCATGGACAGCAGAATCAAGGGAACAGTCACCCAGAGTGATGCTGTTTCTGGATGACTCCGAGATGAGTGACCTTAGTTTTGGGGTGCTGTTCTCTCTAGAGCCCACTCTCCTTCGCCCAGGGAAGAGCATGACCTTGGGTGACAGCAGGAAGTTGAGAGGATACTGAGCCTTTCCTGGTTTGGTTAGCCTATCCCCAAAGACTTTAAGAGGTTCCCTGGAGACAGTGTCTTTCTTATTCTGCTTTCCCATGTTCTTTTCACTACATGAGGAAGACTGTACTTAATGACTGCACCCCCTTACCAGGGGATGCTGATCACGCCAGCATTCTCTGTACTTCTGCTATGCTCGCACAGGTTCCCTGTTATGGAGACTTTGAAAGTTTGTAATGAAAGGGGGAAAAGAAAAAAGTCACTGTGGCCCAGTTTGCCTGTCAGATTCTGTTGAGGCTCAAAAAAAAAAATGATCTCTGAAAACTGACCTCTCCCAACTTCAAAAGAGCAGCAGATGCAGGCAAGGAGAGGTCCTCTGAAGTTTCCTTCAGGATGGCAGAGGACAGATCTTCCTGGAGACAGTCAATTGCTGTGACTCCCTTGCGAAGGTAGCTCGTTAGCAGAGGAGACTGATGGGTATCTTAAGGACAAGCAGAACTGAAGCCACACCCAGAACCCAGAGAAATATATCCCAGGTTATACAGTCTTCCTTCGGGCCCCTCCAGCTCCCCTAAACCACTTATCAGTTCTCTGACCTCACCCGTCTGTCTCCTTTCCCTCTTCCTTTCACAGAAGGCAAAGAAGCATCTCACTCTCTTTCAAAGGTTGCTTTTCACACTGCCTGGTAATAAATTTGCACCCTTCCTTCCTGTTTGTCTACTGCTGTGTTATTTCAGCAGGTTCAATGACTGACACACCAGGAGAGAAAAAGATGGTTCACCTCTACATTCCTGAGCTCCGCACATACCCCTGCCCTGTATTCTAGCTTCTGCACCCAGAACCGGCCCCTAGTCTTTGACTACTACCAGGAAATGACAGTTTCCTGTGAGGACTCTGGGTAAATCCTTTCATTTCTCTAAAGACAACAGAAGTCAGTAACTTCGGACTACAATTCTCTATACTGTCTTACCACTCTGCTACCAATCTCACTTCATTATTTTAATCATCAAGCTTGTATTGGAATCACAGTTTTATCACTATCTGTTATTGCTTGGTTGGTTTTTAAAACTTATTTTGTATGTATCAGTGTTTTGCCTGCATGCCTGTAAGCTCACCACATGTGTACCTGGTTTCCATGGAGGCCAGAAGAGGGCATGGGTATCCTAGAACTGGAGTTATTGATGGTTATGAATGACAATGTGGGTTCTGAGAACCAAACGTGGCATTCCCAAGTACATTCAACTTATGAGACATCTATCCAGCCCTTTTGTTGGTTTTTGAGGCAGAGGCTCCTTGAATTGTCCAGGTTGACCTTGAAATCTTGATTTCTCTTTTTCCTCCTGAGCTGGCTGGTGCCAGGAAGCCTACATTAACTTTCTGCCTTCCTATTTAGAAACTGTTTTTGAAAATGACAAGACATTTGTGTTGTTTACTATTTCTACACTACAGACAAAATATCTAATACTTACTTAGTGATAATCGAATTAAACTGCTCTGGATTTTATATATATATATTTAAATAAGTACATTTAAATAATAGGTAGCATAGGCTGATGATGTCAGATTCCTTGCCTGAATGGTACTTTAGTGGTATGTGGGAAGTCCTTCCGTGTATGTGTTATTTTTATTGGTGAATGAATAAAGCTACTTTGGTCTACAGAAGGGCAGAATAAAGTAAGGTAGGAATTCCAAGCAGACAAAGGAGGAAAAAAGGGGGAGTCATGGAGACAGATGCCTGGGAACCTTACCAGTAAACCAAGAGCCTGGTGGTAAAATATAAAATAATGGAAATGGGTTCATTTAAGACAAAACAGCTAGCTAGCAATATACTTAAGTGATTGGCCAAGCAGTGTTTTAATTAATACAGTTTCTATGCGGTTATTTCAGGTCTGAGTGGCCAGGAAACGAACGGTCTCCGCCAACGCTTTAGAAAAAGAATTGGTAGAATTCAATTTGTATTCTTTGTGCAAAATTGGAAACAGTTCCACCATCATTATGAGAAGAAGTAGAGAGGATTGAAATACAGATCTATGGATATTACTGGAGAGAAGGAAGACCTGCCCTGGAGATGGGTCATTAGCAAGTCTCCCTGTATCTCAATAGGATCTCAGTAGCATAGGAGCACATCATGGAAAACTCCCCACATAATAAGGACATCCCCACCCCGCTTATCATGAACACAGAAACCATGGACATTCTGAACTCATTCACCTCTCTACTTAGCCCAGCTTTGTCAAGATAAGACTTTTATTGCACTGTTCCAAGGTGTTATAGAGGAGGTAATTTACATGGCAGTAATTATGGTGCTATATTTAGAAGTATGCTCTTTACTCTTTCCTGCTAACTTGCATTTGCTTGAACATTCAATGGGCTTTTAAAAACTGAGAAGGCGTGTATATGTTACTATTTAAAATATGGCATTTTGATGAAACACAAAGTTGGTATATCTTCTGCGCCTCGGAGGTTCTTGGAAAGACCAGAAAAATACTAACTCCAAAGTTCCTTTGTAAAATAATGTAGTGTAGAGAAAGAAAAATGCCTGTGCTTGACAAAAGCTAGAGTTATGTGAAAGGAGGGGACCTTAATTGAGAACAAGCCTCCACAAGATCCAGCTGTAAGGAATTTTATTAATTAGTGATTGATGAGGGAGGGCCCAGCCCATTTCATCCTTGGGCTGGTGGTCCTGGGTTCTATAAGAAAGCAGGTTGAGTTGGGCGGTGGCACACGCCTTTAATCCCAGCACTTGGGAGGCAGAGGCGGATCTTTGTGAGTTTGAGACCAGCCTGATCTACAAGAGCTAGCTCCAGGACAGGCTCCAAAACTACAGAGAAATCCTGTCTTGAAAAAAACCATTAAAAAAAAAAACGAAGGAAGAAAGTAGGTTGAGCAAGCCAGTAAGCAGCACCCCTCCATGGCCTCTGCATCAGCTCCTGTCTCCAAGCTCCTGTCCTGTTTGAGTACCTGTCCTGACTTCCTTCGATGATGAAAGTGGAAACCAAATAACCCTTTCCTCCCCAACTTGCTCCTTGGTCATGGTGTTTTGTTACAGCAATAAATACCCTAACAACAATGCCCTTTCCTCAAGTATTTCTTTGGCAGTGTATCATGATGTAGACCTGGTTGGCCTATAACTCAACCTGGAGGCCAGGCTGGCCGTGAACTCACAGAGATCCACTTGCTTCTGCCTCCCTAGTGCTAGGATGGGGGCATGCACCACCACCACATCCCACTGATAACAGAAAATTTTAGATGTTGAAAAGCAGAGCATACATTTTTATTTATTATGTGTTTAATGCAATATGGGAGCTTGTAAGGAAATGAAACAGAGAGCGCTAAGCATTTTAGCACTGGGTTTGTTGAAGAAGTGGGTAGCTGTGGAGAAGTACGGATAGACCAAAGATAATGGAAATGAAGTGGGGAAACTGAGTCACCAAACTTGTTTTCTGAGATTTTTCTCTAATTCTGTGGGGTTCAATGGGTGTCCCTTAGCTGGTAGCCTACAACCTGCTTCAGAAGTTCAGAATTCCCCAGGCTTTGTGACAGGCTTCAGAGAAGGAAAGGATAAAGTCAGAGAGACCACCTTGCTTCTGCAATTTTCTCAACTCCCTTTACCTTAAAATAGTCAACATGCCACAGTGTTGTGTTCTGGGGTAGCATATCCTGAACCTTACCCACGTCTGATTATAGGGAAGCTTCTAGGGGTTCACTGGTTTTTTGCTTCAAGTATTTTTATTACTATTATTTTAGATGTGGTACCTTCAAGCTATCAGTTTTTTTGCTTGCTTTGCTTCATGTTTATTTATTTATTTTTTTAATATGAGGTCTCAAGACACAGTGGTTTATAGTTATAATCCTCAAACTGGAGAGCTTGAGGCAGGAGTATCACAAGTTTGAGGTCAGCTGGGGCTATACAAAGAAAGTCTGTCTCCAAAAAAAAAAAGCCAACCTGACATTGATGCATTTTTCTTTATCCCTGAGGTTCAAACAATGAAAAGGAAAGCAACTATTCTGTGGGACAATTTATCTGGAACTTTGACTTAATGCAGGCCCTACTAACATTTTTACTTCATGGTGCTAGTTTGTTTAACCTTTGCACTTAGCAAACACAATCAGTGAGGCCCACCGGAAGTTGACTGGCCATCTGTTCTGTGTCATATAGACGAAGCATGGGGCTTTTCTTCCTCTTCTGGTGTCACTGGTCTCAAGGATTTAGTCAAGATAACAGTGCTCCTCTTTTGTGTTGATGTATTTCAGGGTCAGAGCCGGTTCTGGGGGAAACAACACACACAAACGTGCACACGTTTTCTTTCCTTATCTCTCATCTGTGTCAGAGTTAAGGCTTCCATAACAAAATAAGATCAAAAGAAAAGACCAAGCACACTTACTCCCTACATATTTCATGTGACACAAGTGTCTTCATAAGGAAATGAATGAACAGGTTAACTTGTGTTGTCTTGCGTTTGGACTTAGAAGGGTGTGTTGCAGTGAAATAAGATTGGCGGATGAAAGGTTATTTACTGGTCACAATCAGGCCTGTTGTTTTGGTTTGAATGTGAAATGCCCCCAAAAGTTAGTGGGCTCAAACAGCTGGTGGCTCTGTTTGGGGGTGGCTGTGAAAACTTCAGGAGTTGAAGCCTCATTGGAGGAAGTGGGTCATGGGTCACTAGAGTGGACCTTGGGGTCTTGCAACCAGGCCCCACTTTTCCTGTTTCTTGAGTGTGGATGTCATGTGACCAGCCAGTCTCTTGGCCCTGCCTCGGTGCCTTTCTTTGCCTGCTGCTTTGTCGTCCCAGGCATAAAAGACTGTATATCTCTACATCTGAAGCCAAAATAAAACCCTTCCTCCCTTAAGTTGTTCTTATTAGTATTTTATTACAGCAAGAGACATGTAACCAAGACACTTGTTAGACTGGATTTTTATAGGACCTTTGTGTCTTTAGGGACGAGTGTCTCTTTCACCAAGGTACCAGGACAGTTCCTCTCATGTGAGGATCCAATGACCTTTAGAGTAATCCTTCCTAGGTTTTATGACCTGGTACAGGAGAGAGACCCTTCCTATTCTTCTACTCTCTCAAATTCCTTCAGCTTAAAATGTTTAGTGGGCCAAGATGTTATGTTTCAAGTTACTGTGTCATTGATCCCATAAGGCCTTTTTCATTCCAAAAGAAAGGAAATTGTGCTTCACTGGGAAACTATGCATCTCTGCATTCCTTGCCCATCAGGTCAGGTGAAGCTCGGCTTCCACTTCCTTGGAGCTATTCTACATCTCTGTGGGCAATTTATAGGCATGCCAATCTTACCTGTCTGATAAAAACTGAATTGACTTCACTCCTCTAACACTGGTGGAAAAAAAAGAAAAGCAGCCCACTGTTTTGTTCTGTCCCGTGTTCTTTTCAGTCCCGTCTTCCATGTATCACTTGCCATTTGCATGAGGAGGTGACAGTACCTGCTGGCTCCTCTTAGATTAATGACAAAGACCAAATCTTGAACACGTGTTCATTTTTTATACTTGTAGGGAGTCATGGTTTTACCCTTCTTCTGAAAATGACCTTTTAATATCTTTACCCTTGACCTTTAGCTGTCCTGTTTACTACCACCGTGGTAATTCTTTATGGTTTTTAAATAGGGAAATTTTGTTTCCCAAATTTGATAGTTGTTGAGGATAACCATTTCTGTGGGCATGGTGGGCTACAACCCTAGGGCCTGGTGTTTCAGAAAATCTGGAATTGGTGGTTGGAAAAACCGGATTTTTCATAATAGAACTAGGAAGACAGAAAATGCCTCAAGTTTATCTGATCTCTGTTGCAGAACCCAGGCCAACTAAAGATGAGCGAAATAGAGACGATTTTAAAATGTGCACATATTCTCAGTTGGGTGTGGTGGCACGTGTGTACAATCCCAACACAACGGAGGTGGAGGGAGGTGGTAGTGGTAAGGAGACTCCAGAGTTCAAGACCAGTCTGGACATCTATGGCAAACGTAAACTCACTGAAGCTTTGGCAGTACAAGATCAGGCTCAGCACCATTTCATCACGCAGGGGAAAGGAGGTTGTGAGGCCCAAGGCTTGCCGAAGGGGTACAGGCATGGAATGGGTGTTGGGAAAGGAGGTATCTTTCTTCTTCAATGCTGTAACCTCTGGCAAAGTGTTCTGTAACTAGCCTCCACTCATGAATAGCCATCACTAAAAACAGTGGAAACAAAGAAAGCAACATAAAAATAAGAGGGACTTTGTGGGGAAGGACTGAACTGGGAAACAGGACTAACAGGAGAGGGGAATTGAAGGTGAAAACGAACAAAATCCAGTATGGATTTATATGAAATTATCTAAGTCCACACCCAAGGGCATCTACTCCCTATATTCTGGCCTCTGGCCACCCACATGCACATACGTAAAAAATCGCTCACACACCTATATATCAACACACAAAATAAACATTTCTTAAAATCAAGTGAAATAAAAACTCAAACCAGACAAACAAGCAAATCAAAGTCATCAAGACTGCACCGGTTTGAGGAGTCACAGAGTTGAGGGTTCTGGTCGGACACAGTTTTTCTTTGCCCAAACCCATGGGAAAACTTCATCGCCAACGTACCAGTATGGAGAGCTGTCGGTGTTGCAAAACGGCGGGAGTGGGACCTTGGCGGGAAGGGGCCACACCGGGAGTGAGAGCCCGTGGCAAGTGAGGGACAGAGGTGCCACGCAGAGATAAAGGGAATGAGGGTGGGAAGAGCAAAAGAGAGACAGAGATACAGAGAGAAAGAGGAAGAGGAAGAGCAAGGACCAGTCAGCCTCTTCAAGAGAGCGGAAAGACAGCGGAAGTGGGCGGAGCTTGTCTCTTAAAAGGACCTTTGGCACCTGCGTACAGACTACTAGTGAAATAGCAGCCATAGGACCCTGGGCTGGCCAGAGCACTGCCTGGGTTCATCCTGCCAGGTGGCGCGGGTGGGGTGGGAGTGGAGTGGGGTGGAGTGGGGTGGTGTGGGTGGGGCAGCATAATGCCTGAATCCTAACAGATGGGATCTTTAAGAAGTATTAGTCATGGAGTCAGAGTCGTTATAGGTGGCTTAGTGCTTTTCTCATGTGGCTGAATTCCCTCCTGAAGAAGTTTAAGCAGCTCCTCTCTCGACTGCTTGGCCATGCCGGTGAGCCTCTCAAGCAGGAACTGAGCAGAGGCACACACTCCGTTATGGACTTTCAGCCTCTCCAACTGCGAGCAAAAATACACCGACTCGACGATTCTGTTATAGCAGCAGAGCACAGACTAAGAACTCAAGCCAGATTAATTCAGATGTCAAAGTCGAGAGTGCCACAATGAATTTACTCCTTTGAAAGTGGGGATTACAAGACAAATGTAAAAACTGTCGGGCTTACCCAACGCCACTCCAAGTCTCTGGTGCTCTCTTGGGTACAAAAACAAACTGGGGCGATAAAGAGAGAGTGACGCTTTTACACATCGGATCGGTCTCCTTAGGTGCACTTTATAGTTCACTTATGTTTCCCATAATGCCGAAGCCCATAATAAATGCCTGGCAACATTTCATTGAATAGACTTGATTGGAGTCAAATTAGTTATGCAGAGCGACCCCAGCTGATTTGAAACAAAGCTTCCTTCCGCGGTAGCTCTGGAAGGACGGCGTCTGCTGCTTTCGTGGCTGGTTCTAGCTTTCTCAAAAGAGTCCCAGCGGGTGAGTAGTGAATAATTTAGAATCTAGAGCAGTTGTTGTAAGTGAATACCTGGACCTACTTTCTGCCTGAAAAATCTCTCTACGTTCTGATTTGCATAGGACTATTACCACAAGGGCTTCAGCATAAGCATCATCTAAGTCAGCAGTCTTAGAACTGTGAACCCTGACCTCTTTACAGGGGTCACATATCAGATGTCCTGCATATCAAATACTTACGTTACGATTCGTAACAGTAGCAAAATTACGGCCATGAAATAACAATGAAATAATTTTATGGTTGGGGGTCATCACAACACAAGGAACTGTATGTATTAAAGGGTCACAGCACTAGGAAGGTTGAGAACCATAGCCACTCAGCAAATCAGTGGCTGTACTTTACACTCAATAGTCCCTTCTTTCCCCCAAAAAATGTTCCCAGGCCAGAATTCAGCTTACAGGCCTGAGACGGGACAGTCTTAGCACACCGAGAGCCCTTTAGGTGTGTGCTAACAATATTTTGATGTACTCGGCTTCTCCTTCCCCCAAGCTGTTTCCTTCCCTGCCTGAGCTATTTGGTAATGTCTCAACTGCTGCTGCTGAAGCCTTTTCTGGCAGGCTGCCCAAGGAGCAGCTCGCGCTAGATTCTGCCTCTCTCCAGGAGTTGCCTGCTCTCCGTATAATGGGCAACACTGAAAGCAGCAAGGCGTTGGGGCGACAAGGTCAGGGTGCCTTTCATTCCTGCAATAATCAACCATGTAGCTCTTCCTGGGGGGGGAGAGAGAGAGAGAGAGAGACAGAGAGAGAGAGAGACAGAGAGAGAGACAGAGA
>LOJH01002519.1:17452-42615 GCA_001685095.1 Ellobius talpinus
AGAGAGAGAGAGAGAGAGAGAGAGAGGAGTCAAAAGAGCAATTACATTTCACACTGACTCCAGAAAAGGCTTGGATCCCGAGACAGAAAAGAAAAAGTGGATTCTAGCCTCATTCTTAGCCGGTTCCCTTCTGGTCATTTTTGTGATTGACACATCTTCAAGGCGATAGCGAGTTTCAGCTCGAAGACGTAAGAAACACCTTCTCTGCCTGCAGATGAGACGCTTCTTAGACATTTAGCACTGTCAGCATATTGCAAAAGAATGCAAATGAGCTGCAGGATCTATAACCAGAGACAGTAAGCAAAGGCCATTAATTATGTTTTTTAAAAAATGTTAACCCTAGCAGACTGTATAACAAGCAATTGTGCTAATTTCAATCTGTAATCAGTCCCTACATTAGCATAACTTTATTTATTTATCATTAAGGCAACCATTTAGAGAATATAATTTGGTTGGAAATGTCAGTAATTTTGCAGTGGCAGATTGCTGTTACACAGCTACCTCTGTTTGACCTTACAGCTGCCAGGACTAATTACTTTAATTGCATTAATTGCACTGACCATTCTGGTGGTTAATGTAGTTGCTGTTACTCTTTCACTGTTGAGCAAATCAGCCTGGCTGCGTTCTTAGCAAAATGGGCCAATACACTCTGTGGATTCCTTTTGTGTTTGAGAGCCCAGATGAGTCACTTGTTATTCCATCAGGGCCTCTCATTGATAGCAGGGATTTTGAAGAAAGCCTCTGAAAGCTGAAAAACAAACCCCAAGCCCTCCCAAACCCAAATCACAGCAACAATAACACACACACACACACACACACGCACGCACGCACACGCACACATGCACACAGAGTAGAGAAACTGCTATAGTTCTAACAGATTCTCATTCCTATTGGAAGTTGACTAAAGGACAGTCAGCTCACTAATGACAAATGTTTAAGAAATGATTGGCACACTTTTGATAGTAAAACTCTTTCATCAAATGCTTCAGAATGAAGGCTTCTTGAAAACTCAAGGCTGTTTGGACCTTATAATTTGAACAGGTAGCTTTCCTGGGAATTAGACTCAGCAGAGATTTAAATATTTGACTATGATGTGACTGGAGGCCGATGGTCCTGAGAATCTGTAAAACAGATACTTTCTCCTGCCAAGAGGTGTTCCTCAGGACATTTGATAAATAATTTACTGGTAGGAACATATCTATTAGTCGAAATGAAGTCCATGTGAGGTTACTGAGTCTGCAAGTCAGAAGGCTGGATCACCCCACGCATTAGCTATCCAAAGCAGGAAACAACCGCCTGTCACCTTCAGGTAACCATCTAACCTCTGGCTAAACATCAGGTTTATCTCAATTTTTTGTTTTATTTTTGCACTACTAGGGAATCAAACCCAGAGCCTTGTGCATGCAAGGCAACCACTCTAGCGCTGAGCTATCTTCCCAAACCTCCTCTGGTGTTCTTAAGTTGTATCATTCAATAAGTTGAGTTACAAAAACATAATTTGGTATGCCATGACATCTACTTATCTGTCTTAGTACAACTTTTACTCATTGGCTAATGAGAAAAGTTGACCTGTACTGAGTGAGCGCTAGGTTCCAGGCCTTGTTTAGATACTGCCACCCCCTGACCTTGAACCTTTGATTCTCTTGCCGTCACCTCTTAAATGCTGGCATTACAGGTGTGTGCCACCATTCCTGGCTTATGCGGTGCTAGGGACTGAACCCAGGGCTTTGCACATGCTAAGCAAGCTTTGTGCCAAGTAAGCCATGCCCCTAGCCCTGTTTTTGTTTCTTGAACATATTTGCTTAACCTTTCCAACAATCTATACGAAACACACCATTCATAAATGCTGCTAGACCAAGGAACTTGTGCAATTCATGGCAGGATTGGGCTTCCCCAGCCCTTGGGGAAAATGTTTATTTAAAATTTAATTTAATATATTATTTGTGTGTGTGTGTGCGCGCGCACATGTGATGGTGTAAATGTGAAGGACCAAGGACAACTTGATGGGGTCATTTCTCTCCTCCCACCTCTCTGTGTGCTGGATCCAATCCAGGTTATTAGGCTTGTCTGCTGTGCTAGATTGCCTCACCGTTGCATGAATTCTTCCTGTAAGGCTGCAGAGAGCTGATGAAACAGCTCTTCTCTGCCAGTAACTCCTAGCTAGCTGTCTCTGGTTTCTCATCTTACGGAACTCCAGTTTGGCAATGCGTCTCCTTAAAGGGAGACAGCTGGATCTGAATGAATCGTAACTCGTGGAATGCCTGTGCTATTGCTTCAGGCTAAATTCTACTCATCTTCAACTTTTCAGGCCATCTGTCACTCCCTTGAGAGAGCCTTCTTTACCTTCGGTCTATCCCCAAAAGCTTCATCATAAGTTCCAATAGTCATGCTGCCAACCTGCAGTTGAATAATTAATGATTCCAGTTCTTGCCTTTAACAGGGTAAAAGGGATAGCATTGGCTGGAGTTTTACTGTTACCTAGTAAAGTAACTAGTTAACTAACTAGTTAAGTAACTGGTTAATCACTACACAAAGCTGAAAGAAATTCACAAACTCTTCCAGGTGTACTCTATAGTCCACCAACAGTATTGCTCTACTAGTTTGTTTTGTGATGCTGTGATAAAGGCCATACCCAAAGGCAGCTTGGGGAGGAAGCTGTTTCTATGGCCCAATCACAGTCGGTCATCGTGGGAGCTCAGGGCCGGAACTCAAGGTAGGAGTCTGGACGTATGAACTAAAGCAGAGACCACAGAGGAATGCTACTCACTAGCTTGGCTCCTACTGCTCGCTCAGCCTGTTTCCTTATACCATCCAGGACCACCTGTCCGGGGTGGCACCACCCATGGTAAGCTGGGTCCTTCTGCATCAATCATTTCTCAAGAAAATTCCCCCACAAACTTGCCTTTAGGCTAATCTGATGCAGCCACTTCCTCAGCTGAGGTCCACTCTTCCAGACGACCTAAGCAAGGGTCAAGCTGACAATTAAACTGTCACATCTCTTCCATCCGTATGTGGCAGGCTTTGTTGCTTGTTTATTTCCGGTTTTGTTTTGAAACAGGGTCTCACTATGTAGCCTCGCTCGGCCTAGAGCTCCACTATGTAGACCAGGCTGGCTTAATGTTCTCAGAGATCTCCCTGACTCTGTCTCCTGAGTGGCTAAAGGCGGCTACATACATACTTGGCTACATGATGAGAAAATAGATGATGGAGGGATTTTCGGAGGCAGGAGCTCATGTAGCTCAGGCTAGCCTGGAACTTGCTTCATCTGGTGCAGACATTGACCTTTGTCCCTTATGTTCTTGCTCCATACCTCCCACATGCTGGGAATACAGATGTGTCCCACACCTGGCTTAGGTGTTGCTAGAGGTGGAACCTAGGACTTCAAGCAAGCCGGACAAGGACTCTACCAGCTGAGTTACATCTTCATCCTACAAATGGTTTTTACTTAAAAAAAATCCACCTCTCTGGGCATAGTGATGGCTGCCTGTAATACCAGTACTTGGGGGTTGAAGCAGGTGAGCATGACTACCAGACCAAACTGGGATATTGCAAAACCTTATTTTAAAAAATTTAGAACTTGACCAGATGTGGAGCCCTCAATATAGGCTTTCAGATAGAAAGCAAGTCCCTTAGGCCTAGTCTTTTAGTCTTTCCTCTATTGCCCCCTTACACACAGCTAACACCTTGGTTATGTCTTGTGATTCTGTCAGGTCTGGTGTCAGGTCACTGTACCTTAAACACCTCCCAACATAGAACAGGGGCAAAGGGCAAGAGAGCAGTATACTCTCTGCATGTAGAGAAATGCCACAATGAAGCCCATTAATTTGAACAATTAATATGTCTTTTTTAAAAAAAATCACAGTACTCCTGGCAGTGATGGCACGTGCCTTTAATCCCACCATTCGGGAGGAAGATGCTGGCGAGTCTCTGTGAGTTCGAGGCCAGCCTGTTCTACAGAGCAAGTTCCAGGACAGGCTCCAAAGCTGCACAGAGAAACCCTGTCTCAAAAAAAAATTAAAAAAAATCACAACACAAAACTAAAGCCAAACCAAAGTGGGGAAGAGACAACCCAACTTTCTGTCTCCATCATGCTTGGGTGTGGTTCCTTCGAGCTCTTATTTTCCACACTCTTTCTGACTTTCCCCTTCTGAACTCCTTTTTAAGACTCACCTCAGACAGCACATCCAAAGGTCCTGAAGTCAACTCTATCAGAATTCTTAGAATCTCACTTCTCTCCCATCGGTATATCACATACCGTGGTTTCCCTCCATCCTTTATTGCCTGGTCCATGTGCCAGCTTGCTAGTTGTTGTTTCTGCCTTTCAGTTCCCACTTCTATAAGATTTCACACTGCCACACTGCATTCTCCCGTGGAGAACCACTGAGATCCCCTGACAGCCAAAAGACGCGTTTGCCAGCAGCGGCCAAGCACACCTCCCAGGATTCTGCTATTGAGGCCAAGGTCACTCTTTACCAGAAGCAAGATCAGAGGTAAATCCTTCTATTTTCCTTTTGTCTTTGTGGTTCATCTTCTTAGAAATGATACTAATGATTCTTTATTCTTAGCCTGAACACGATGGTAAAAGATAAAATAAACTCAACATTTTTATCTTTATTTTTGTCAGCAGAATTGACTTTCTTTTTAAAGGTCTAGTTTGCTTATATTTATATGTACATTTGTGTATTGCCACAAGGGTATGGAAGTCAAAGGAGGGTATCCGAAGAGGGTGTCAGATCCCTGGAACTACCTGACTTAGATGCTGGGAACCAAACTCAGGTTCTCTGGAAGAGCAGCAAACACTGTTAACTGCTGAACTATTTCTCCAGCTTCCAACTCTCTTTTTGACTTCACTATTTTTTAAGTTTTTGTATCTATTTGTTGGTTTTCAGTCTGGATTTCATGCAGCCCAAGCTGGATTTGAACTCACTATGTAGTCAAGGATGAATCTGAACGTCTACACCTCCTGTCTCCACTTCCCAAGTGCTGAGATTATAGACACACACCATCACATTTGATTTTAAAAAAACAAACACATAAACAAAAAACCCAAATGAAACCAAAGCAAAACAACTACATTTATTCTTTTTGGGGCTGGGGAGGAAAGGGTTTATTTCAGCTTACAGGTCCCAGTCACAGGCCGTCATGAAAGGAAGTGAGAGCGGAAAGCCAGGTCAGGAATCTAGAGGTCGGAACTGAAGTAGAAGCCATGGAGGAATACTGCTTTCCAGCTTGTTCTCTATGCCATGCTTAGCATATATGACTTTCCCTTTCCATCCTTCAACCTCTCCCGTGGGCCCTGCCCTTTGCTTTCTTTCAAATCCATGGCCTTTTTCTTAATTATCATTGCATGCACATGGTGTGTGTGTGTGTGTGTGTGTGTGCGTGTGTGTGCGCGCGTGTGTGTATTCCTAAATACAAAATAAACCACCTGCTCAGTCTGTAAAGATGCTTATGTGTATGTTTCCAGCACTGAGCATTTGGTATTGGATAACCCATCCCTGTGCTATTCCCTGGGGAAGGCTATTGCTCCCGCTCTCAGGCCTCCTTTGTCGCCTGGAATTCTTTGATTAGGGCTGAAGCCTCATAAACTCTCTTCTTTGCATGTGAGCATATCTATTAGCGTTGGCCTCGTTCAGGTTATTTTTAGGCAGCCATGTTGGTGAGCAGAACTTTCTTCTCTACAGCACTGTTCTTCTAGGGGCGTGCTATTGAATTGCTTTTGTTCTTGGCTGCAGGTTCTCTGAGCTCCTAGGCATGCTTTAAAAGGCTGAGCTCAGAGGAGAGTTCCCTAAGCAACCGCATTGATTGCTTTAGTTTTCCTTCCATCTCTAATAATTTTTATTGTAACGTTAGAATTTTTCTCCTCCTTCTGGGCCTATCCGGATTCTTTAGAAAAACAAAACAAAAACTCTCTGGACCTGGGACCAAATATGTTTCCTTTGAACTTTCAAAAATTTGTTTTTCCATACTGTGAGATGCATTGGCAATAAAGCTCAACACTTGTGTCTTCTTAATTGAATTTCCTTCTTTCTCCCAAGCTTAGTCCTTCTTTGTGTTCTACAGCTGTCCTTTCTTGACTCTCAGAATCAAGTTCAGAATAAGTCCAAGCTGGCAGGCTTCGTGTCTTTATTTGTCGCTGCTCCTCTGATTGCAGAGATCCTGGAGAATCCCAAGTCCTAGGTGCTTAGCAAGGGCCACACAGGGCTTTGCTGTGATTGCATAGGCACTAGCAGGAAATGCCAGCAGACTGAGTGGCTTCAGGAGAGGCTGAGCTGAAGGGGACAAATCACTCTCATCCCAGTGACTGAGGCTAACATTCCTCTTCTGTGGTCTTCGGTACCCAGAGGCATACATCTGAGGGATCAGAGGAGACAAAGTACCAAGATGGGAGAACTTGCAAACACAGAAGAATGAGGTAAGGAGATGGTAGATGCTATGTGTGGAGGTGGTGCGGTGAACATGTGCTAAGCACTTATGCAAACTCACCATTTCTCACTGCCAATACTGTCAGAGCATAGGAGAAAAGTGAGTGCTATGTCACTCTGTTTCTCAGAGTCACAATGCCGGGGGGAGTCTTAGGGTAATAAATAGACCAAAAATACAAAGTAGCTGAAGAAATAGCTTAGCGGTTAAGAGCACTTGGTTCTCCCGAGAGACCTAGTTTTGTTCCTAACACCATATGATGGCCCACAACCACTCACAACTTCAGTTCCAATGACCTTTTCTGGCCTCTGTGGTTATCAGGCAAACATGCAAATGGTATGCATACATTTGTGCAGGCAGAACACTTATTGTTTTGTTTCTTTGGAAACAGGGTTCCTCTGTACCTTTGGAGCCTGTCCTGGAACTCTCTCCGTGGAACAAGCTGGTCTCGAACTCACAGAGACCCACCTGCCTCTGCCTCCCGAGTGCTGAGATTAAATGCGTGTGCCGCCACTGCCCCGCTCAAGGCAGAACACTTATACACATGAAATAAACACGGATAAGTATAAAAAGTGAGATACAGGCGTCTCATCTAGATGCATCAGAAAAGTAATGGCCTTATTCATAGTTAGTTTGGACAATTTGACATAAACCTAGACATACCTGGGAAGAGAGAAGATCAACTGGAGAATTATCTCTATCAGACTGACCTGTAAACATGTCTGTGGGGCAAGGACTTGATTGCTAATTGATGGGACATGTCCTAGCCCACTGTGAGCGGTCCTGGATTGGGTTAAGAAGAGTAGCTAAAGGAAACAGAAGTCTGAGAGGCTCACGGTCAGCAGCTTCCTCCACTGTCTCTGCTTCAGTTTTTGTTCCAGGTCCCTGCCTTTGCTTTCCTTGAGGAAGGGATGTAAGGTATACAATGAAAGAAACCCTCACACACAACTTTAACCCCAGCACTCGGGAGGCAGAGACAGGCGGATCTCCAAGTCTGAGGCTAGGCTAGTCCTCAAGGTGAGTTCCAGAGTAGCCAGGCTACACAGAGAAACCTGTCTTGGAAAGCCAGATATATATATAGTATATATAGTTTATACATACACACATATCACATATATGTATATGTTTGAGATGCTCAAATTTATGCCTGTTACAGCCAACTGTTGGTTTGGGTATATTACCAGTAATTTTAACATTTATCACTGGGCTAGTAACATGTTTTCTTTCTTAGAATATGTACCCTTTATGTGAGTATATTTTTGCTAGGTGGGTTTTTATTTGTCTTCAGCTTCGAATTCTATTGATGAGATTTCTAAGCAACATTAGAAGAAAAAGAGGAGTGCTACCATCCCGGCAGCCATGGATTTTGTGGTCCTTAAAGGAACTGGTTTTCTTGGTACATTCCTGTCAGCTAAACAAATAAAGGTTCTTTGAAAAGTCTACTTTTAAATGCTAATGGAAATATTGATTTTTTTCACCTCTGCTTTTTTTTTTTTAACCAGAAAATTCCTATTTACCTTCCTCTCTCCATTCTGAGTTCTGCTCTCTTAAACGTCAGTGTCCCAGGTAAATGCTAAGCCAAGGTGACTAAGTGGGTGCCAGTTGCAGAAACAGAGGGAAGACTTAACTAACGGCATAGGTCTTCTGAGTCGATGGGCCTTGTCTCTTCTAATTTCTCTCAGTTCACCACAGGAACCCGACCGACAGAGTCAGATGTTAAGTCAAATTTAAAAGCTCAAAGACAAAAGAGGGGGGAGAGGTCCAATTTCAGAGTCAGGTAAAAACATCATAGTTCAGGGTAAATCTTTATTATTGATTTATAGCCACAGACTGTTGTCCAAAGGTTTCCTCTTTAAATTAAGAATACTAATGATTTTGTACCCTGAAATCATGCAAAAGGCTGTAGATTTTAGAAAAGGGGATTAAATGTGTTATTCAGCCGGAAAGGGCCAATAAGTACATACTGGGTCTGTTTCCTCAGCAACTGGCCAGCATCTTGAGAATCCTTGCACTGCGATTTGTGATGGAATAGCCTGTTTGCTGAGGCGCCTACAACATCTGAACACTTTCTGATAAACAGCTTGAGACTACAAGTTCTGCCTAAGTAGTTTGGAGACAGGAAGGGGCGACGCAGACCCCATGCAAGGCATGTTGGGAAGCCTGGGCCCAGGCAAAGTGCAGATCATTTTTTAGAGAAAATCAGTAGTTGCCAGGAAACCAAGGAAAAAGAAAGGACACCCCCACCCCCACACAGGCAGGTGTTGCTAGGAAATTGTCATGGCGTGATTTGCTACTGAGTGGTTTAAGTTACCTTGTGCTATTGTGTACGTGTGCATGCAGCTCACAAATCAAGTCTGTGATATCCTAGAGTGGCAGGGTTTCTTGCCACCATTACACAAATAGTTTGTTCTGGGCCTGCAGACCCCTGCTGTGCATCCTCTAATGCAATTAAGTTCTGGCACAGTGTACCTTGAGACAGGCTCAGATCCCCATCTGCCAAACTGCCCTCTACCTTGAGATACCAACCACTGTTGTTTTTATCTGGACATCTGACTGGCCAGACATGGGAGTTCCCATAATTCCCTCAAAGAGCAGTTCAAAGCATGGAGTGAAAGACATTTACTGGTTTACTATACAGAGCACAAAACGTTTTTATAAAGAGACAGACAGGACGAGGAGTGAGAGAAGGGTTGCAGAAAGTCTCTCTCCCTTAGAACTACCCCACCCTACCACTGCTGATTCTAGAGTTCAGCTCCTCACAGGTTCTCAAGCTCTTTGCTTTAGCTGTGACTGAAGCATGAATGACCAGGCTGAAATGAAGCTGGACAAGACAGTTATGATCTAGTGCAAACAGACCTAAATGGACAGCTCAGAAGGGCCTGCCTGTCCAGATTCCTGCAGGCCTTCTGTGCGGCGTTCCTTCCTTGTGGGTATGGGCCAAGACCTGCTTCTGAGATAAAAGGTCTTATCACTGAAGATTTGTGGCCACCTTCTGAACAGCAGGAACCCCAAGTTAGAAAGGTGAGGAGAGATTTCAGTATTGATACCCTGCCCTGGAGAAGAGAAGATTTAGCCAGGATGGCTTGCCTTACTAAGGGAAAATATACCAGGAACTGTGGTCAAAGCAAGGACTGCATAATAGTATCTACTGTACCATCACAGTTTCTCAGGGCCTGCAGGGGGAACTTTCCCTATGCATATGACACATGGAGGGACTTGTCAGGTGAGTGCTGTGCAGTTGAAAAGGCATCCTCCAAGAAGCACAGCAAGGCTGCTATGCAAATGCACGGCCCTGCTCACTCTTGTGCAATGACTTAACAGTCATTTAGGCTGGCCTGAATTTCCTTTGTGGTTCTTTCAGACCGCAGCCAGCTCAGAGAGACAGAGGCTGGCTATTCCCTTCTTAAAACAGCGTCTACTGTTCAAGCGGTAGATACTTTCATCTCTCCCCATCGACTCTATGAGATCTTAAACTTGCTGTTTCTTAGAGTTCTAAAGCCAAGGAGGAACAAGGCCTCTGATGACTTTGAAAGTGTCTACCCCCAGACCCCCAATGAAGCATTAAGGTACGCAGCACAGGCCCGCCCCCTCTGGTTTCTGTCCTTGAGACCTCTGGACCAGAGGACGGCAAGCAGACTGCACCTGCCTCCAATTCCAAAGTCTTTTGCTGTCTTCTGGCTCCAAATGAAGCTGAGCATTTTCTATGGAAGTCTTCACGCTTTTATCAACAAGACACTGGTAGAGGCCCTGGGAGTACCTCACTGAAAGAGTGTCTGCTGAGCTGTATGAGGCCTTGAGTTCAAGTTCTAGTACAAAAAAAAGTAAACAAAATCCAACCTAAGGATAAGGAAACCACTCTGCTCATGTACACCCTTTCGTTTTGCTAAGTACAGAGTATCCGAGACCATGGTCGATACAGAAACCAGAAAGAGGAGTTCCAGAGTCTCAGTCAGCTGTTGGAGCTGGTGTTTGGGCCCAGGGCTTTCATTCAGGGGACAGCTTGCTGACTTTCACACAACTTTTAATGAACCTAAACCAGTGGCTCTCCATCTTCCTAACGCTGTGACTCTTTAATACAGTTCCTCATACTGTGGTGACCCCCAACCATAAAATCTTTATCATTGCTGCTCTTTAACTGTAATTTTGCTACCGTTATGAATTGCAATGCAAATATCTGATGTTCAGGACATCAGATAATGTGACACCTGTGAAAAGGTCAGTTGACCTCCCAAAGTGGTCATGACCCATAGGTTGAGAACCACACTGATCTAAATACTGTTGGCCTTGGGAGTGTCCAGTTGAAGCTTGAAAACTATAGATTAGTAGTTCTGGGCCTGACTGTGCTCCAGACACATGGGGTCCATTAAAGGGATGGCTGGGAGATGCTCAGCAGAAAGGTGCTTGCTACCGGACCCCAGGACCTGTGCTTGAAGCCCAGGAGCCACATAGTGAGAGGAGACAACTGGCCTCCTCCCCAGTTATCCTCTGACCTCCACACATGCATCATGGGGTGTCCATGTGTGAATCTTCTCTTTTGCGTGCGCATACACATACACAGATAAAAGAAAGACGTGTAGTTAAAAAATGAAAAAAGAAAGAGGGAAGAGTTGAGAATAGTGAACACACATGGTTTTTTAAAAAAAAACAAGCTAGACAAATCTGTAGGGAACGACTGCTTCCTCCCCTCTCTGCCTTCAATTATCTAGTTTCCAAATTCTGATCTACAACTGAAAACTACATAGATGCCCAACGTTTGCCTCAGTTTCTGTGGGGTTTTTTTTTTGTGTGTGTGTGTGTTTTTAATGAGTTATCAAGGTGATCCTATTGCCTGGCAGATCATGAAAATGAAGTAGAAGGGTCAGGATGTCCCCCTGCAGTGGATATACTTCGTGCCGCATGGACTGAGGCTCTGAGTACCACTTCAGAGTTAGAAACCCCTTCCAGTGCTAGGGAGTGTGAGGGGAGGCTTTGCTTTGCAGATGGTGTTTGACATAACAAGGTCTGACTCACCAGGCTTTGACTCTGCAGGGGTGCCAAATCAAGAGCCATTCAGTAGACCCTCGGTCCCCTTTTTCTTTCTTTCAATGCTGGAGACTAAGTCTGAGTCCTTGCATATGCTAGGCTCCTTTTCTACTACCAGACTGCATCCTAGACCCTATACTTCTAACTTTGAATTTTTCTTCTTGCGCAGGCTAAGGATGTCCTTTGCAATACCCTTGGGGATGCCTAAGCATTGCCATCATTAAACGTTTGCAGCACACCTCAGCTCCTGGTCAGTTATGGCCAGTAGGAGGAACTAGCTAAATATCATACTCTGCAGTATTCTGCCATCAGCAAATTATGCGAATCATCCAATATTTTCAAAGCAGGTATGTGTTAGATGATTTGGCACAGCTGTATGGTAATATATGGCTCTAGGGGCAAGGGCATAAGTTGGGTTGAGCCACGATAGTAGATGTGTCATTTACATGTTTTCCATGTGTGGGAATTTCAGTTTACAGTAGGTTTCTGGAGGTTATGCAGTGTCTGTGCCTACACTGTAAAGTGTAGCTAAGACAAGAAATTCCACAACAACAAAATAAACTTCCAACCTTAAATTTAAGGAAACAATCTAGATCTGATTTCCTTATTCAGTTGCTTGGTGTGTACCACTGCTCCACCTTTGAGAGAGCAGGGGTTGGACACTATGAAATCAGTCAAGTTTTCCATTCTAATACTCTGGGTTGTAAAAAGATCAAAAGCTTATTCTGGACCCATTCATACTTCTCCCTCTTCATAGATTCTGGTTCCTTTCAGATACAAGAGGTCTACCACAACCTGAACGCTTCAAGGGAGGCTGACTCCTACATGTCTGGCAGACTCTCCCGCCCATCAAATATGACAAAAAGCACAATGGTGATGAGGCTGACTGTGACTCTCCCATGACTGCAGTGAAATAAACCTTTGTCCTGAGCCAACACTGACCCAGGAGTGAAAGAACTGAGACTTTGGTCAATGTATTGAGCTAGGCATCCAACAAGGCTGTCGCCCTCACTCTGTCTGAGCTTTCTAATATATAAGCCAATAAATCTACTGCTTGACCAATTTGGAGCTGACTTCTCTGTTACTTGAAACTGAAATCCACCTAGATAATCCATCTTCTTTAAGTCTAAACCTCATTCAAGAGCTTAATTCATCCCTCAACTTTAGGTATCTTTTTTTCGTTTCTTGACCATTTACCTTGTCTTTCTTTATTCTATTCTTTTAGCTTTATGACCCTCAGATGACTTAGTCATTTGCCATTTTGAAAAATCATTTCTCCTCTCTCCTCTTGGTCTATAGAAAACTGGCATTCAGAAGCACTGAAGTATGTGTACAACATATGTACCCCAGCCTTTGTTCATACTCTAGAAGTATGTCGCTCAAGACTGGTGTAGGAGGTCCTTCTGACTATGTGTTGCTTTCATTGGTTAAATAAAGAAACTTCCTTGGCCTTTTGATAGGGCAAAACTTAGATAGGCGGGGAAAAGAGAACTGAATGCTGGGAGAAAGAAGGCAGAGTCAGAGAGAGCTGCCATGGAGTCACCAGAGTCAGACATGCTGATTCTTTCCTGGTAAGCCATGACCTCATGGTAAACACAGATTAATAGAAATGGGTTAGATCAAGATGTGAGAGTTTGCCAAGAAGAGGCTAGATATAATGGGCCATGCAGTAATTTAATTAATACAATTTTTGTGTGGTTATTTCAGGGGGCTATGCAAGCCCGCTCTCTCTCCTACTACACAAGACCAAAAGAGAGGAAGCTTCATATGGTCACTCATTTTGAATATTCAGGTGTCTGTAGGAGATACTGCCAATGTTCCATTTCTATGGAAATGAGAAGGACTGCTTGAATCTTGATGTAACTGGAATGAGACAAAGTTTCCAGTGGCTTAGTGTGCTTTCGTCTCTACTTTGGTTAGTCAGTATTATAGGAGCTCAAAGGAAGGACTCAGTCTCTTCCTCTGTCCTGTGTCTTGGAGTTCTTTCGCATGCAATCAATTAACTTTTACAAAAAGCTGTAATGGAGATTATTGTTATTATTTTTTATCTCCTTATTGCAGTTGGTGTATCCAAAGCTTTTCCTTAAGGCCATTCAAGTGTATACAAGAGCCACAGCCAACTTAACCCTTTCTCTACCCTCCTGGTAACTTGCTAAGACTTTTGCAGTCCTGTTAGGTGGTGACCTTGATGAGCAGCTGGTGGCCTTCACAGCTTCTGGCTTTGTGGGTTGATGGCATCAATCTTTCCATAGCTCCTCCTGGGAGGGCAACGATAAAGTCCAGCTGCCTTCCATTCCCAGACCTGTAGTAAACACAATATCACCGAATAAATGGCTGCTTCCTATCACTATTTCCCTAGTTTGATCTCCCTGTCATATTTGGGTGGTCTTTGTGGTCCCCACATGTGGAGTTATAGCCTTGGTTATAGCTGACAACGTCGTAGATCTTTGAAATGTGTTAGGTTGCTTGCAGTTGCCCACAGCCTTGTTTCAGGGTTGAATACTTCCTTCTTCTTCTTCTCCTTCTCCTCCTCCTTCTCCTCCTCCTCCTCTTTCTTCTTCTTCTTACCTCCCAAGTAATCCATCCCCACTGTGACTGGAAAGTGACACTGTGCCAAGAAAAAGACATCAGAAGTACTCTCTGTTTGTCATGTCAAGCTTGGGGTACAGAGAACTACAGGGCTTTGACTTCACATTCCAACATCTATACTTCTGAAAATTACATTTACAGGACAACAGTCCCATAAATTCCAGATGATCCAATCTCCAAATACAACCCCATTCTTTAGAGCTGGCACGTGCAACAGGTCCTTCTTGTTATTGAAGTAACTATGCTTGGGGGTGTAGCGAAGTCGGTAGGGTGCTTGCTTAGCATGCATGAGGCCCTGGCTTCTCTGAGTAGCACTACATGAACTGGGAGTGGTGCCACATGCCAACACTCAGAAGGTAAAGGTGGAAGGACAAATGTTCAAGGTCATCCCTGAGTGCATAGTCTGAGGCCAGGCTGGACTACATGAGACCCTATCTCAACGGAAATAGCTATCACCATTATCATGATTCTCTTTCCCATAAATTGATGGAAAGGAAGGGAAGAAATGGATACTCACATTTATTTGATGTCACTTCCATGGCAGAATTTCATGTTTCTGAATTTACTCATCACAAAAACTCCTCAATGAAGGCCAGGGGAAACCATTTCCTCTGCTTTTCATAGGGACATGTGATATCATGACTCACAGAAAAGTTGAGTGATGCTTTCTCTCAGGAGAGGAAGCAGAGACTTGAGCCTCTCTTGGACCAGTTTCTTCCCATGTGTTCCATCCACAAAGTACCCATGAGTCTGTCATAGTTCTGGGGGTGGCCAAAAATCCAAACTCAAAGTGTCAAGATGGCCAGGCTCCTTGCAAGGGGCACAGGTAGGGGAGCTAGCTTGCATATTCTGGCTAGTGGAGGTGTGTGGTGTTCCTACCTTGGCTTGTGGCAGTATAACCCAGAACCTAGTCTTTTTCTTCACAAAGCCTTCCCTATGGACCTTCAGATTCACTTTTGTTTCCCCAAGGATATTCACTAGATCAACATCAACTCAATCTAGTAGGATCTCACAGTCAGTTTCTTAAACATAACTGCCAAGTCTTTCTCTAAACTAGTTAACATTCTGAGGTTCAGTAGAGACAGATTCTAGAGGCTACTCCTACTCAAGCCTCTTCAGAAGCCAGGAATATTCTGTGGATCTTGTGGCTTTGTGGTTTAAAGACCTAATTGGGAATCATGGTTAATTGATACCAATTCCTCTTTATCACAAGTGCAGAAACAGTCCTTGAGGATTCCTAGGGAGCTTTGCACAGGGGTCTAGGACTTAAAATAGCTATGGGAAGGGGAGTGAGAGGGAAAGGTCATTAGTGTGGTTCCATGTAGAGCTTCCCACTTCAGCAGGTTTGGCAGTGTGGAGGAGGGAATGCACACACGAGCATTTTCAGAGGGAATGACACAGGAGGAATGTCTTCCATGACTGGTGGGGAAAGGTTGACTTATGAATGATGTAATAGCAGGGATACTGTTGACAGAGTGTCCTATGGGGCAATGAGGTGAGAGGCTTGCAGGAGTTCAGAGACGGGACAAGAAACCGCAGGTGAAGATTTGAAGTGAAGTAGTCCGTACCAGATTCTGAGGTGCTCGGAAGCATGTCAGGAGGGCATAAATAAAAAACAGGAATTCCTGTTTTGGCTGTTTGCCTTTCCTTGAGACACTCCTGCAAACCAGATTGATGTATTCTTGGTGAATTTATGAATGTTAGGCACATGTTAGGTAGAAGTCAGTGAAAATTTCTATAACTATTCTGGTGTTTTTGTTTTTGTTAAGTATTACACAAATCAGAGACGAAAACAATGATTCAAATATTTGAAGAAGAAGCCATCAAAGGAAGGTCAGAAATGGGAGAGGGGCAGAGCATCTACCCTCCAGCTAGTAGGGAAATCAGATTTACAAGGTGAATTAAATGGAGATTTAAAAGTTGACCTTGGCTTCTCTGAGAGATGTTTTCTTTGGCCTTCTCACAAACTCTTGGTAAACTGCAGCCTTTTACCATAGAATTCCAGGGTCCTCCAGTTGGGGCATCCATTGTTGAAGTAGATGACATTTTTTAGTCTAAAATAAAGAACACATGGCAATGCCCCTGACATGCATCTCTCAGAGACTCATCTCCCAGAAGTCTGGAGTAGAAGCATAATTATGGAGGCTGGACACGGAGGGGAGAAAAGGGGTGCTGTTGGCCAAAGGGCGCATTGTTTCAGTTAGGGCAGTGAAGTAAATTTGGGGGTCTGTCCTGAAACATGGCTATAGCCAATGGCCATATATTGGGCATTTCAAAAGAACACTAGATTTCAAAGGTCTAATCAAGGGTGGCAGTGGTGCACGCCTTTAATTCCAGCACTTGGGAGGCAGAGTCAGGTGGATCTTTGTGAGTTTGAGGCCAGCCTGATTGACAAAGTGAGTTCCAGGACAGGCTCCAAAGCTACAAAGAAACCCTGTCTCAAAAAAATAAAGAAAGAAAGAACAAAACAACAACAAAAGAAAAAACAAAACAAAAACATCAAAAGTCTAAACAAAAGAAAGAATAGGTCATTGAGCTTATGGGTATGCTAATCGACTTTATTTAAGCACCCCATCTTGTACTGCATCAACTTCTACATTATTCCCCATAAAATATACAGCTGTTACCTGTCAATGGAAAGTAATCCTATTGATAGTTTTTAAAATCTCTACTTATCTTAGAAGAACGTTTTTAAAAGAGCACAGGAGGAAACACACATCCACTCACACATACACACACACATTCACACACAGAGAGACTTGGGAGCTAAAAGGGAAAGTGTATTTGTGTTTGTTCACCCTTCTTTCCCGTTCCTTGCCAATAGAGAGAATAGACAATCAATTAAAAGTTTGATTTCATGATGAGAAATCTCCCCTGTCCCCTCCTTCACATTTATAATCCAGCTCTAATTCCCCCTTCGTGCAGTTAGTGGGGAATTTTCAGAGTCTTGAGAAGTCCTCAGTGTTTAGAAATTGGCTCTGAGTTATGTCCCTTACAACAGATTTAACAAGTGAAAAATGGGGAAGTTTTCTTTCTTTTTCTTTTTTTCCTTTCTTATGTATTCTAAAACACAATCTTGGCAGAATGTTAAAGAGAAAGATAAACAAAACGTCAGGAACATTTACAAAGGAGCAGTACAACAGAGAGGCCAAGGTGTCAGGACAGAAATGAATGGCCATTGTCCAAGGGATGGTGGCTGCTGGAGTGATGATGTGCTAGACTGAGTGTCCTTCACAGCCATGGAGTGGAAAGGCAGCCTCTCTCAGTGTTTTTCTGTAGCTCGTGGCCATTTACTCGCAGAGAAGCTGTGAGAGTAGGTGGGAGAGCAAACGCCTAGCTTCCCAATGAAAACCCAACGCGAGTCCATGTGATGCTCCAGATCCGGGTGATGCCCCAGATCCGGGTGATGCTTCAGTTCCGCATGATACTCCAGATCCGGGTGATGCTCCAGATCTGGGTGATGCTCTAGATCGGTGTGATGCTCCAGATCTGCATGATGCTCCAGATATGCGTGATGCTCCAGATATGCGTGATGCTCCAGATCCGGGTGATGCTCCAGATCCGGGAGATGTCCCAGATCCGGGTGATGCTCCAGATCCCTGTGATGCTCCAGATCCGGGTGATGCTCCAGATCCCTGTGATGCTCCAGATCTGCATGTTCTAAGCATCCACAGATGTTTTGTCTTGGTACAGATAATAAGAATCTACGATTAAATGTTACCGTTTAATAATTAATACCATGCAGGCTCTCGATCCCTTCAGTTGGAAGTTGGCACTGTGGCACAACCACTAGCGTGCTGGCACTCTGTAATACCCAATGTGCACATTCCCAGGCTCTTGTAATGTCACATCCGGGAGAAATGTGCTTTCAGCTTTGCAGGATGCTGCAATTTTATTTTTCAAAAACTGAACCATTTGTTAGAATCTACTCATATACATTTAGTGTCGTATCTCCACTTAAGAGTTATTGATATATTTCCAAGAGATTAAGAGATGTGCTCTCTTTAATATTCCTTGGAAGCATCATTTTTATTGTGATGTAGAGTTGGGGTTGAACCCAGGACTTGGCACACAGCAGGAGAGCTGTCTAACACTGTTCTATGTGCCTCTGGTTCCTCTCCCAGCCAGATTGTAACCTTGAAATTCTCATCTATAACACATAAATATCTGAGGAATCTGAATAAGGGGTAGACAAATAGTCCGTGTGTGAGTGTGACTTTTTCAGCCTGTCTGTAATTCTGAAATTAGGTCATGGAAAACACTCTTTAAAAAATGACTCTATGTACCCAAACATGTTCTAAACATTCTTCTAAAACATGCCAAGAGCCAAGGCTGCAACTCAGTGGTAGAGTCTGCTCACATGGCTCTGGGTTAAGTCCCTGGCATTGGAAGAACGTGATGATAGGACGAGAGAGCCTTGCATTCCACCTACAGAAGCATTGACTATAGGAAACCCGTTTTTCCATATGCAGAAGGAGAAAGCAGGTAGATTAAAGCTCCCCCCACCACCACTGCACACAGACCACAGGAACAGAGTATCACTTCTGTGTATTGTGTAGCTAACAAGGTCACAGGCTGTTCAGCTGCCGGAGCAAACCTGATTAAGATTGTGATAATCTTTTGAAAGACTGTAATTCATCTCCATTTGAGGGACATTATCTTAGTGTCTTAGCCATCTCAGGGAGCAAGGTTAACAAATATTCTGTGATGAATTTTTGAAGGCTCCAGTCAAATCTTGTCCTCTTAAGTCCCTTTAAAGGGCTGTCAGAAAGCAGTGGAATAAAAATGGCCACATTTGTATACAGCCTCACCGAGCGGCTGCTATCTTGAGAAAGTGGCGTATGATTCATAGTCACTACGTTTACTTAAGTAATTTCTGCTTTGCTTTAGATTGAAGACAAGCTGTTCCCATTGCTCATGTGGGAGAATTTACCACAAAGGCTTTTGTTTACTTGAAATAAGAAACCAGGGGACAGAGGATCCATGGAGGGGGAGCTGTACTTCTTTAGTGTTCAGAGACTCTAGCGAAGGGTCAACCTAACTGATCACCTCATCACATTGATTTGAGGTCAGTGTGGATGTTAATATCTAGAAATGGCTTAGAAACTTATTTTTAAGAAAAGGGGGAGGGAAAACATTGAAAGGATCAAACATCTTCTGGGGTCTCGGGGACATGTTTGTAAACAGGTTACTCACATTGAGTGCTCCCAGCAACCCACATGAAAGTGTGTTTGCTCTTTACTCCTGTATTTATACATACTATTTGTCTGATGTATACTCATGTGTACTCATCGAAAAGACGAGTGTATACAGTCATGGAAAAGCAAAGTGCGTGGCACTAACTCGCAGAGTCCATTGGGAACTGAACCTGGGAAATACTCTCTGAATGGATGTAGCGTCCACTCCTGTCATCGGTGTCAAACTTTGTAGAATGCTTTTCTGGGATGCTGCCTGGCCATTCGTTCCAGTGACTGATTCTCTCTCTCATGTTGGGACCAGTTTCCTTAATGTGTACTGTCGCTATAATGTAAACATCCAATGGGCTGGAGAAACCTCAGTAACTATTGTTTTCCAGGGTCGCAGAGTGGGAGTGGGGTCAAGGAGGACTCGCTAATAGGCCTTGCCCATTGTCTTTATATTTAGAATGTCCAGAGCTACTTGCATACACTTCATGTAATTTCACTTCTAGCAACAGTAATTTTGGGCATTTTTAAGAAAGAGAGTATGGTTAGCATAATGTTAGAGAAATACAATTTAATTTTTAATAAAGAAAATGTATCATGCATATCCCTTTCACTCTTTCTTTCTTTTTTATAATAAAGCTATGTATGGAACCCAGTACTCAATTGTGATAAGATCTCTTAGCATGAGAAACCAGAACACTCTGGCTTGTTTGTTGGGTGCAAGTTGGTTTTAAAGATGAAGTATGGCTAAGATAGGCACATAAACGTTAACAAATAAATAGAGTCCTACGCGGAACAAATTCAAAGCTTTTTTGTGCAGACTAGTAAACGGTTACAGGATTAAAATGGCCATTCATAATGCACGACAGTGTGATCAGTAACACAAGGCAAGCTTAAGGTTCTGGGATGGTGGGCGGCATCTGTCAGAATTCATTACATGTTGCAGTTTCGAAGGGTAACGCCAATCGTATCTCCACACATCCGACCTTTAGAAAAGATTACAATCTTGTCAATATATTCCTGTGATTCTATTACCTTATGTGAAGACATTACCAGGACACCTGAGTCCCTTTTAGAATGTTAAGTCCCAGCCAAGTCTAATTACGTCCCTAGTCTGCCGTGAGGACAAGGACTTCATCTTGTTTACTTAGTTGTTTTGTTTTGCCAACTTGACACAAGCCAGAGTCAGAAGAGAAGAGATTTTCTCCATTTTCTCAAAGGAGAAAATGCCCCCCCATCAGATTGGCTTGCTGGCAAGCTTGTGGGGCATTTCCTTGATTGATGATTAATTATGGGAGTGCCCAGCTAATTGAATGGTTCCATCCTCGGAAGGTGGATTTGAGGTGGATAAGGAAGCAAACTTAGCAAGAAAGGGGGAGCAGGTCAATAAACAGTATTTCTTGGTACAATGAGTCCCACTATGTGCCTGAAACTGTCAGGTGAACATTAGGACTGTATACCAAGAGTCCTAGTTTGCTTTCTATTGCTGTGATACAACACCATGACCAAAGCAACCTGGGAAGGAAAGGGCTTTTTTGGCTTCCACGTCCCAACCATAGTACATCATTGAGGAAGTCAAGACAGGAACTTATTATCTCTTATTATAGTGAATATCTCTTATTATTAACTGGGGCAGAGACCCATGGAAGCATTTGAGTGAATGAAAAAAAAAGAAAGAAAAAGGAAAGGAAAGGTCATGACTGTTCCTAGATATGGTAGAGGAGAAAGTTTACTGTAGATAAGAGAGAGTATAGGTGTTATCATTCATGAAGCTGGTGACTGGAGGCCTGTCTCGCAAGGTGGGTGGGAGGCAGACAGATACGCCATGCAGAGAGAGCTGGGGTATAGAGTTTATTTAGTGGGTTATGGAGGGGAATGGAAAGGGAGGAAGGGAAAAATGGGGGAGGAAAAAGAGAGAGGCAGAAGCTGCCTCTCCAGAAGGGTGGATACAGAGAGAGAGAGCACAAGGGCTGGAGAGGAGGAAGAAGATCAGGAGGTGGGAGATTGGGAGTGGGCAGGGCTTATCTCTTAAAGGGACAGGGTACCCAGGTTACAGGCCAGGTCAGCAGATTACAACAGTAGGTGGGTGGAGGCAGAGACATCTTGCAGAGTCCCAAGTGGACTTGACCAGACTGAGCTGGACCATGTGGGAGAGGGGAGGGGAAGGGCGGGGTGAGAGAGGGGAACCAGGAGCAGCATCCAGGAGGCCAAAGATGAAAAAAAAGGTGGGTAACCAAAATTGTCTGGATTATATAGGGAAGAGCCTCTGGGGGAAGGGCAGACCCCTGGGCTGGAGAGTTCTGGGTAGTGGGTGGGGCATGCCAGCCGCAACTTGTAACCAGTAGGGACTGAGGGATGCTGGGAGAACCTGGAGGCCAGGTCTGCTTTGATATGTTAAATAGGCACCTCAGCAGTTTGTCCAATTTTCCAACTGAACATTGAGCTCTACCTTGTTCTTCAGTCAAAGATCTCCTTCAAGGCCGGCTGCTCTATAGGTCCCTAAAGGTCTTTATGGGTATTGATGGTATGGTCAGTCACAGAGGATGGAACACCGTAGATCGTCTGGACACTTTAGATCCTCTTTTGTTTTGAAAGTAGTAGAAGAAATTCTCTAGAAGCCCAAATTCTTTTGAGTGAGAACTGTGACATAATGACCTTCACAAAGTACAAGGACACTTCTTCTTTTTGGGAAAACTGCAGAGCAAAGCTGGTCCTCCTGGAAAAACAGGCTTGTTCAAGCATTCTTTTTGTTGTGAAGTAGATAATTGCTTTGGGGATTCCTTTCCATTTCATTCAAACTGATCATTTTTGGAGTTAATTATCTTGCAAAACAAGGCTCCAAAACAATAACAAATCCAGTGTGGTGGCACACACTTGGAATTCCAGCACTTGGGAGGTGTGGGCAGGACAATCGGAAATTTAAGGCCATATAGTAGAGCTCAAGTCTAGCCAGCCTTGATGTCAACAAAACAGTAACAATAACTTAACATCCCAGAAAACATGGTTTGATAAAGTGAGAAGCAGAGTTGTCCCTCAGTATCCATGGGGCTGGGTTCAGGACTCCCTGCCTCTCCCTACCAGTTCAGAGACTGACAGTTGCTTAACGTCTTTATATGAAATTCCCTTTTCATTAGTATTTGCATATAACCTATACATAGCTTCCCATACACTCTAAATCACCACTAAATTATTAATAATATCTAATACAGTGCAAACCTTATATAAATAGTCAGCATGTCGTCTAGGGGATAATGAACAGAAAACAATTGTATGAGTTTGCTATGGACTCAGTTTTGTAATTTCTGCCTTTGGGAATTTTTGTGCAGTTGAAGATGCCACATAGAACTTGTGGATGCTGAGGGACTGTCCGCACATGCAAAAACCTCATTTGAATCAGAGAAGTCCATTTGTAGCATGTCACTTTCCTAATTACTCCTATTATTAATTTTGAATTCATCTTATTATATAAAATTCATTTAAGAAAATACTTCAGCTAACAGAAGATCATAAACATAATGGATGTTTTCAGCTATTTATAGTTCAATATGCAAATTTAATAATATTAGAACATAATCCTTATACCATAATCACAAATATGTTAAATTATGCCATCATGTTTTCCAGGAAATTGGCTGAAGTCTGTTTTCATCTGTCAATTAAAATAAATAAGTGCAAGTATGAGGGAACACTACTGTCTTTTCTGACGCTTTGCCAGCTCAGAAATATTTTCATGAATGTTAATTGTCCACCAAATTTCTAAAATTGTCCAATGGGACTTGAATTATTTTGATATTTTTCTCTGGAAGATATGACCTGATCCTTTGTATAGCAGAGACAGAGCTGTTTTGATATCTCCCTCTCTCCCTCTCCCTCTCACCCTCTTCATATATTTCTCTCTATCTATCTATCTCAGAATGCTGATAATGTTGTCCTGAGCCACATTATTCATTAGTAATCCCTCCAGTGGGACAAATCTAGAGGGCCATTAAACAAACCAGGACAATCCCAACAAGCAGAATGAATTATTCCTAAGAACTAATTATTATTTTTTTAAGATTGTGGCAAGTTGGCAGTTAAATAGTCATTTTCTTAGAAATTAAATATGCAAATTTATAATTAAATAAATTTTTATTAACACAAAGATAATACATCTAAAATCCCCACTTCCTAATTATTTCCTCTTGCTTGCACTCTCAATGTTATTTGCTTCTATTGCATGAGAAAAAAGTTAATATAAATTGTGCACTATGTTATATCTTCCCACCTGCATATGGAAAGATTCCACCTTAGTACCTTGGAATTGGTTATTTTTAGGTCTCCATTCTCTTGGGGTGTCAGCAACACTAAAACTCAGCAGTGCCTACACCCATTCCCCAGTCACCCCTCCTCCTAAGGAGTTGTAAGCATTTACTGGTATATTTAAGCATTTTTTGTTGAAAGGAATTGGATTTTTAAAATTCTAAAATGATGTCTCTAACCCCATTGTTACCATTTCAGTATAAAGTACCCTCCCGGAAGGCAAATGTATGGAGGGCTTAACCATGTAATATATATAATAGAAGCAATGCTCAGAGAGGGGGCTTTCGAGAGTTATTGGATCATCTGACCTCATGAATGGACAAATCCACTGATGGATACATAATTTAAGGACATTATTGAGAGGTGGTAGAAATAGTAGCAGGTGAGGCTTTGAAGGATGGATACATCTTGTCTTTGCTCTATAATTCTCCTTATCACACTCTAAAATTAGAAGCCAAAATAAGTCCTTCATCCCTTAAATTGTGTTTTCCTTGTGCTTGTCACATTGATGAACACAAAATAACAAGGAAGATACCTTCATTGTGTCAGTAGTCACAGTGTTATTACATACAAGCACTGTGCAGAGGCCAATAGGTACAACACAGTTCAACAAAGAAACAGGGAGTGCCAGCCAGGACACCAGCTTTGCGGCTGCCTGGTGACCCCTGGTGACCCCGGTGCAGTCGGGATTTGCTGTGCCAGGAGTCATGCTACAACCGTGAGCTTCTAGGTCTTAAAATCTTGAGCTCCTTCCTTCGCATTTCTGAGCCTCAGTTTCCCCGACTATGGAATGAGGGAAAGGAAGCCCATTTTCCAGGGCTTTTATGAAGATTAGGTTGACACCGTCATTTGTCTATGTAGGACAAATTTGGTTTTACTGAAGAAAATACATAAAGGACACTTTTTCAGGAAGTGGGATGTTAACATACACAAATGCCTTTAAGAGTTAATCAATCAGCCAATCAATTTAGTGTGTACGTGGATGAATGTGTGTGTATAAGTTTGTGTGAGTGTGTATGAGACAATATGTGTGTGCATGTGAGTGTGTGTATGACACAGAGAGAGTACGTGTGTGTTTGTGTGAGTGTTTGTGTGAGTTGTGTGCCATGCTAGGCATGAGGAAGTCAGAGGAATACTGTGAGAGTTGTCCTTGAGACACAGTCTTACTAAAATATTGTCTTTGTTTCCGTAAAATTTAAATGAACTGGGCAGACTGGACTACATTCTGCAACTCAGCCTTTGAGGCTTTGCTTCAGAAGTCACAGGCATCACTTCACTGGGACCTACTCTGCCAGGCTCTGAGTTGATAAGGGAGACCCAAGATGGGCGTATTTTGGCTCACAGTCTTGTGGGCCCCAGTCCCTCCCACTGTGGGAGTGTCTGGGATTGAAGGCAGGTCATCACCTATTTTGGCTCACAGTCTTGTGGGCCCCAGTCCCTTCCACCGTGGGGGTGCCTGGGATTGAAGGCAGGTCATCACCTATTTTGGCTCACAGTCTTGTGGGCCCCAATCCCTCTCACCGTGGGGGTGCCTGGGATTGATGGCAGGTCATCACCTATTTTGGCTCACAGTTTTGTGGGCCCCAGTCCCTCCCACCGTGGGGGTGCCTGGGATTGAAGGCAGGTCATCACCTATTTTGGCTCACA